>JAGVSQ010010424.1:0-12925 GCA_022683975.1 Rhyacophila evoluta
TGTGTTTTTTATTGAAGCAATGAAGAAAAATATAGGGGGGCATGAAATTTTTTTTATAATCCAGGGGGGCGCCATGCAAAAAAGGTTGGGAAACCCTGCTTTAGTAGAAGTAAAGTATAATTTAGTTATTTGCCTTGTATACATTTAACAGTGTATGTTAATAACATAAGTTGATTTTTGCGAAAGCTGATTGTAAGCTAAAAATTTTAGATTTTGATAAATTTACATTTGAAATATAAACACAGGACGCCAATTACTATTTTGCATAGTGGATTGTGTACATTTCTTCCTTTCCTAAAGTGGATTGTGTACATTTTCCATTAATTCAAATCCAGCGATTGCATAATATATAGTAATTCAAAACTTATAACACTTCTATTTTTTTGTCACAACAATTTTAATTTATTAATCATTATCGACTTACTCACTATCCATATCATACAGATTTTTATCCTTAATCAAATCACCAGAGGTGACTATTAGAACTATTTCACAATTTATGTTTGGGTAATGAATTTTAATTTGGTCGACTTTAATAACCAATAATTATTTTTTATTTTATCCGGATTTTGGTGAATTAGAATTTCAGATGTACCTTGACAAACCTAACTGTTTATAATATTTATTTGAAATATGATTCCGTATTATTTTTAATGGTTCACACATTTTCAGTTGTTCATCGATTCGCACACGAGCTTAAACCATAGATAACAATTGACCATAGAGAGTGTGTAGATAACCATTAACAACCACTTTTTTTAAGAGCGACAAGGACAAAACAAGTCGTTGAGTGGGCTTTCGAGTGGCCATAAACCGGACATCGGTAATGGTCGATCAACAGCAATAAAAATCACGACTCTTCTAGCCATAAACTAAAATGACTACACATGCATAAGTTTGTGTATGAATAATCAATTTGTAAATATACAAGTATTTTATTATTGTCATTTAGTAGGTAAAAAAATGATTCTTATTTGGGAATTATACGATGCTCACCTAAATTATATGCCGATAATAGAATCAAAAATAAATATTTTAATTTTCAATAAAAAGGCAGGAAAATATATTATTTGATTGGTTTTATGACAACACTGAAACATTTTTTACAAATAGTGCAATGTATTATACGATGGTGTGTGATATGAAATATTTCTACGCTTGACAATCGAACATACTAGGACGTATGCTCCAAATTTTGCTTGATTAAATATCACTAGATATTATCAATAATATAAAATCAGTAGAATAAGAAATTAAAGTTTATAATAGCATGACCAAGAAAAAGTAAAGTGATTGACAGGTAACAAGAAATATCAGACTAATATCTCGTTTATCGAATGCATGGGCTCAAAAATTGTACAAGAAAACGAATTTGAAAATTGGAGTTACCCTTAGTTCATCCAAAACGCTGCGGTATTAAAATAATTATTCTATATATAATATATAAGTCACTCGGTAGCCTAGAGGATAACTTGAGCGCCTTGTATCCGAGAATGCTATTCCCACATCTGGGGGAATTTAAAAAAATCTAAAAACGATTGACTAGATTCTCATCAGGTTGACAAATCTGCTAAAACACATCTTCACATTACATAAAGTAAACATCTTGACACTGCTAGTTAGATTCATATGCTCCGCGTTTGGAGCGGATATGGAAAAAAAGGTAAGTTTTTGTTCCTATTATTTACTAACTGTACCCGGCCACGCGTTTTTGTGGCTCAGTCTGGTTAAATGGCGTTGTTTGAAAAAAAGCATGTGTTTGCCTGTCACAGGTTTGACCATCTATATAATAATAGCTATATAAAAACACGCGCGTGTTTGAATGCAACGTTGTCAAAATTTTAACGCAGTCGGTGAAGAACTTCTAGAAATTTAAGATTTTGAACAAACAAACATTTACATTTTTATTTATAAAGATATTATATAATGTATAACTCTGATAAAAAGGTTGTGATATTTTTTTAACATAACTGCATTTAATAAGCAATATGTGTAGTATTATAAAAAAAAAATTAACAAAAGGGAACCCCCATGTTGTGTCAGCACTTGATTTAACGAGATAAAATTTAATTTAAAAGGCTTATATTCTCACATTTTGTATAAATTTATATTATATTAATAAACTAAGATGTTGTTCATAATTATTATTTAAGCTAGACCAATCGCAAGTTTTTTGCGAAGTTTTATTGTTTACTTTAATAATTGTTTTAAAGCTTTTGCGCTCCTCACAATGTTATACGAAAGCACGATTGATCAGCATAACATGTCGGAGGCTTTGCCGGCGCGCGTTTTATTTTTGAAAAATAATAAAATATAAAACAGGCTGAGACCCCAGTGACGAAAAGTGCGTCATTAGCAAAATTATTTGACGATTATATCCGGCGGGATATTCTTTTATTCATAAGGCCCTCGGCAAGCAATAATTAAACACAGAAAAAAAGTTTCCACAGCCGAAGTTGTTTGTTAGAAAAGTTGGCCTAACAAAAGTTTTCTCGTTAAAAATGTGGGGGAGGGAAACTATTTCAACCGGTCGCTTTCGAAGAGAGGAAAGGACCTGACGACACCCCATTAGCCCGAAATGCCCACCATTTTTCTTTTATGAGTGATGCGTAACGTTAAGAATCGTATAGATAAATATCTTCTATTCTCCAAGCATAGAACGCCTTGTTATTTAGTTGAAGCATGTTGTATTAAATAAATAACAGCTTTTACCTCAAATGTTACTGTATTTCTTACTTGTCATTTTATACTCGATTTTTCGAGTAGGAATAAGATATATTTAAGTAAAAAAATGAAATGATTATCGTCTACAATAGAATCATGGTTTATGGATTTAATTCTGTCCGGAAACGCGTTTGTAATTTAAATCAAATTATCACTTATTACTATTTTTCTTAGCAATACACATAGACATACGGGAAATATATTTTTAAAAATTCAGAAGTCTAAATTTGCAAGGTTGTTATGCAATTTGTATATTTTTAGATTCCATTCTTAGCTTGAACAAACTTATTCTAGCATGACCTTGACTTCTTTACACTACCATACAAGAAACGTGAACTTTAGCTTTATATCTGCTTAAACATACTATGCATTTTATTTAAAATATTTTAAAGTAAACTCATTTAATAAAGACTTATAATAATTTCTCACTGGTAGCCTAGATTTTAGCGTCTGCACCTAACATCTGATTCGTTTCCACATCTACTTTTAATAAATTATTAAAAATACAGGACTAGATGCTTATAAGTTTGAATTATTACCTGAAAACTAATTCTCTTGAAAAATTATCTATCAAGCCATGTTTTCATATTGCAAAGATCTTTATACTCTACCTTTGGCGTGAATTTTTACACATTATGTAGATCAATATGACCCAAGTTAGGAGCGAACATGTGAGAAAATATGATATACTGAACTTATAATAATTATTTTATTAAAATATTGAAACCGTTTATATCATAAAATATTGCGAAGAATAGGACAGAATAGGACAGATTTTTTTATTTATTTAAACGTTTGTGTTGAAGTATATGGATTTACAAAATGTGAAGAAATTCGCTCCAGAAATCAAGTAAATATCCGCAATAGCAAGACATTTCGTAACAGATTTTGCCGATAATTGGTGATCAACTAATTGTTCAACCCATTGGATATCCAGTCCTACATTTTTAGATTTTTTTTTAGAATTTGACAGCTGTGAAAATCATACCCGTAATCTTCGGCTCCAAAGCGTGCGAGCTTCACTCTCGGCCACCGGAGAGACTATACGCTTACCTCATATACAGCGACAGTGATAGTCTACATTTTTTTAAGCTGCTAATACGAAGATAAGATTTTAGATGTAGAAGGTACGAAAATATTTATATAAAACTCAAACTATGCACATTTTTTTAAACTCAAATATTCGGAGAATCAATGCTTCATATAAAAGATTGAATACTATATATTTTATAGTGTATCATTTTTTTCGCCCCAAAATTTTCACCAGTCTTAAAATCTATTTTTATTTGTGTATTAAGCGATAATCTACCTTTAAAGTTTATTAATAATAATACATAACAAAAATAATTACTCTGATTTTGCTGAGAAAAGAATGACGACAAATTTAAAATATCACCTCTTTCGCGAGTCCCTCTCTCTCCAGGAAGCTTTATATATTGGCCATAAATATACTTTATATTCAAGTATATATAAAATAAATTTGAATTTCATCAAGCACCCTCAGCCATATCCGAATACTTCTACCATTATCATTTAATAATAATAACAATACAAATTTTTATTCATCGAATTGAATCATATCTTTTTCGGATCCTTCGCTTTTTTATTCTCCCCCACAGCTGTCGATATGACTTCCACTAATTGGATAAATATTGGCAGAAATTCCCCTTAATATGCCGGAGACATTAAAAATGGCGGAAGTTCAACCGAAACGACTTGCAATAAAAGTGTACCGGTGCAAGAATAATTTGAATTCGATCGTCTGTTGTATTTTAATAATGAATTTAATTTAATACGCTACTTTCATGTCAGCCTAAATAAATTTGACAATTATCAAATGCCTTTGACCGAAATTTTTCAGGAGTACAAGCAAATTTGTAAATAATTAAACATCTGTCAATAAATATTATTTAGTTAGATGTCCACGCCATTAGAAATCAATTCGCGTCTGGAAAATAAATTGATAATATCAATAAAACACACAATATGCCGTTCATAAACTTGTGGTAAATCAGTAAAAATATTCATATTTCAATAACAATGTAGATATTGCTTAATATTTTATCACCAAATATTAAGTATATTATTACGTTTTCGATGATTTAAAGCGTTTGTTTTTTTAAGTTAAAAAATACTTTACCAATCATTGATTCAAATATGATAGTGATTAATTTAATATTTATATGAGGACATTACTTATTCTATAAGCCATTTGTGAATTAATTTAATGAACACCGACTACCTTTCAATTTATCCCACGTGACATTATTTAGATATCATCATTTGGGTAATATGTAATATAAATCGCATCAGGTGTAAAGTGGTATATTATTAGATGTATCAATATGTATCCCTGGTGGCCGAGTGCCGCATACTTCTCGTGTTTCGGTGAAGAAGGTTATGAGCTCAATTTACGTAGCTGCAAAGGATGTTTTAATTATTAAAAGAAGTCAGAGCTGTGTATAAAACTGATTGATTGGTTAGTTGATAATCAATTCCAGTGAAAAATCTGTGATTTTTTTATTGTAAAAACTCATTTATTTCATTTTGGGGTGAACATCTTTAGATTGTGGAAAGTGAAAAGGACCTACGCAGACCAAATTTTACAGGAAATACGAATAACGTCTGATTAATGCTTTTGGGGCAAAGTCAAACTATTAAAAAGACGTGATCATGAATTGCACGTGGTTTATAATAAATGTTTTATTTACCTAAAGTTGATATTGATTTAATAAGATATAAAATATACAAGAAAAACCAATAACATTTATGCAGTGGAAGTCCTTTTTCCTAGTCCTAGTCTTTTTTAAAGAGTTAAAATCATACCCATAATAAAACCGGTGAGATAATATGTGACTTGTAGAGTGTATGAAACACGTAAAACAAATGGCATTTAATAGTCAAAGCTGCCAACGATTGCGATTGCGATGAATATATTATAGAGTAAAAATGAATATTGGTTGCAAAGAATTTCAAAACCTCTATCAATATAAATCATTTAATTGATTTAAGAAATTAAATCATGATATTAATAGCCAATAAGCCAGTACAAAAAATATTATAGAATAAAGTTTTCATCATTAACAATATCAGTACCATAATAATTGAAAAAAAAACCAAAATTATAATTGCAATTAATTCCATATCGTTTCTGTTTATTCATTTTTACCTCAGAATTAATAGTAATAACATCAACAAATATTTAAGGAAAATATCATTATAAATAACTCTTAACATAGTATTTCATCATATAGCGTAATACTAATTTTTAAAAGTGATGTTGTAAATTTTAAATTTGTGCTTGAACGTCATTAATTAAAATAAATTTACATGGGTTTCATACAGCATGTTTTATTTCACACAAAATGTTACACATGATGTTTAGACATAAATATTATAAGCAAGTTTATTTTTTAAACGAAAACTAATTGAGTTGTAAATTTGATATGTAATTTTATAACAGCTATATAGAAATAAACGTGGTTATTTATTTCACCTGGAAATAAATTGATCTCAATAAAATAAATTATTTTCCGATTTGCAAGCGGTGTTTAACGTTTCATATATAAACATAATTCAACATAATTAAGTTCAAAAACGAAAGTCCACATCAATTATAAAGACGATTTATGTTCCTTAAACACGTATGTAACGTAAATACTTTGCGCAGGTTTGAGCGTGGAAGCGAATAAGGCATTTTCGAGGTAGGCAGAATCACTCTATTACATTTCCCCAGAAATAATGAAGCCAAACGTATGTTTCCGCTTTTTTCCTTAAAGCTTTTCCGTTACTTTCCAATAAAATGAAAAGTCCACAGGGATTTGAAATACTCTCGCAAAATTCGCTCCAAACCCGTAGAGGGGAACGTTTGATTTATATTGCACGTCGAATGACACGAGAATTATATGTTTTTGCACGGAACAGATGTTTACCTATCATCAGTTCCCGGAACACTTTGCGAAATCACAGCCATAAACTGGGAATATTTGCATACGATAATACTATTAACTACGACCACTTATACAAATTAGTTCAAATCTATTGGCAAATTATCACTTTTTCGGAATATTATAGTAATGAATATTTTGTAAAGAACATTCATTTTATACAATAAAGCATTTGAAACCAAATTATGCGTGGCATTACTGAAAGAATTGCGAATTACCAAAAGTGGGTTATAAATTAACAAAGTTCAAAATCTGATGATATGAAAATGACAACTCATTAAACACGCCCCCTTTCCTGGAATTTTCAAATTTGTCCTTGTAAAAAATCTGGAACATATTCGATGTTTTACGGTGAAGGAGGCATCAGTCGTGAGATGAATAATGCAGAGCGTTGAGACAGGAATCCGATTAATAAGCTGGCTTTCATATTCCGTGATAAGAGATTGAGGTGGAGCGCACGTGGCCTAAAGGCGGTGGGGTCGACCAGGGGGGTGGGGGAGCACACCGTGATAAGGGGGCGGGTCGCCCACTAGGAGATCACACTTAACAACACGCAGTGCTGAACGAGGTGTTTGCTGGTGATTAATAATTGATAGGATAATTGAAGTGTTTTGGTAGTGTTGTAGTACCTCTTTTGGGGGTCTGTCTCGCGGCGCCTGCCGCAGCGAGCGCCATCAACATGACGAGGCCGCCCACCCGCATGGCTCACGCGCCCGCCATCGGCGTCCCTCACTTCACACTCTGAACTTCTACTTCACCGAGGATGGACTGAGTAAACCGACACTTTAACCTCTGATTCTTGTACCTCTGTGGTACCTATTCGGTCTATTTGTGCGTTCCGATATCGACCTGACGTCCGTTTAGCGGCGCGGTTCGACTGCCGCCGCCAGCGCCGGTTTGTCACCCTCTCGCTCCGCACCTCCCGCGATCGGGTCCCCCCGCGTGCGCGCGCAATTCTCGTAGCTACCCCGGCCGTAGATGGGCTACGCCGTTACGTCACTCCCGGACCTCGCGGTCGCGTAGCGCTGGAACCTTGCCGCTGCGAGAACGGGAGCTTCGGACGCTTTCTGCGAACTCATAGCGTGACGTCATGCCTAGTTTCAACCTAACCTTTGCAAGTTGATAATATTTTTTGACATGTGTCTCAATTAATATGCTTTCGTTGAAATCTTACAATATTTACGCACAATACATGTACCGTGATTTTCCTTTCTGACGCATGTGCCAACTCGCAAGTATCATATTAAATGAATAAGAACGCTCTCTACGCAATTATTTTTTCATACGTCACATTTTTTGATTTTTAACACATATTCAAACTGTGCTGTAGCAACCTTTATTATATTTGGATTATTTCTATCCGAATAAGCATAACATAGCAGTTAGTTTTAAAATATTTTCCTCAAATTTTAGAAAAAGTTTTATTATTATGTGTATAAAAAGACATTTGCTTTTAAAACATTTTTTAACCTGAGTAGATAATATTTTGAACATCACGTAAAAATTGAATTTAAATCATACAAATTCATACGTTTTACAAAAAATACGTTTTTAATTATGATCTTATAAAAAACACTATTTTTCATTCTTTACCAAAATAAAGTATTTCAAAATAATAATACTGCATAATTAATATCCACAAACTTTGGTATATCAAGTGCTTTATGATAAAAACAAATTTTTGATTTCTTAGCTATTTCATAAGCGTTTTTAAATATTATGATATTTCAAAAAATACATTATAAAAAATTACAGATTTAAATTAAGAACAAAACCTTTTACGTGTTAATTTAATTAATCCAACAGCTTAGCAAGTCGTGTAATCTTTCTATATATATATTTTTTTTACATAATTAGATTCAAACATCCATTTCTCATTAGCCTCATCGCATGATAAAACAAGCAGATTTCTCCGCGATCCAAAACGTTTCGCTGCAAAACATCCCCCTCCCGCAGCAAGGAGTGCGCACTCCCTCTACCACCCTATTTGTTTTGCACCCTACGCGACGTGATTGGTCGAATCCCATGTGACGTAAGAGGGTCAAAGTTTCAGGCTTAACCTAAAATTCTTCGCCTGAAATAACCGTCATATTATTACGCCGGCTACGTTGTCCGCCCTGCATTTAATTACCAGAGTGCCAAGTGCACGTCTAAGGAGGGAAACTCAAAACTTTTTTCCTGTACTAACAAAGTTTTCCTCAACCTTTTTTTGGCCTACTGGTATCTATCCGGGGGAAAATTTTTTACAACTCACTGAAACTATACTCGAAAATAAGTCAAATAAGTTGACATTTAAACTTTTTCCTTCAAGCAGCTTTTTAATACATAATACTTTCTTTGTGTCTATTTACGAAATATTTTCTGTATCGAGATCTTTTTGTTTTAAAAAATGATACATTACGACCCCAAGTCATTACCAGAATCAATTTTTAAATCTACTTTCGTAAAGATATATATACATCGTACAATTTTACATTGATTAAAAAAAATCCTCCCATATTTGTGCAAACATAATTTTTGTACACTTACTTTCCCCTCGACCACGCGCCACGTCTCCACACCCATTATGCGGGCGTATACTGTGGCGTAATGAACGTGAGGTGAAGCCCCAGAAGTGTCCCAGGAGTAGCTTCCCAAGACTTTGATTGGCGTGCACTACAGTGTACGTGATTCATATTCAAACTGATTATTATTAACAGTATAAGATATAAGTTTTTTTAGATAGCCATAGAAACTTAAATAAGTAACAAAAGAAAAACATATATTTTTTTCAAAGAGGGCAATGAACTTTCAATGTCATCTAATCTAAAAATACTTTTGTATAATAAAAGGATTATTAGATAGTTCTTTGCGCAATTACGTAATTAATTTGTTCGTGCTTGAAGGGAAAATATTTTACTACGGAAAGCTTTTATTTTTAAAGTCTCGGAGGTCTTAACCCCGACTAATTTTTATAACAACAATATAACAAACTTTTAATGGTATATATTAGAAATTTTGAAAGGTTATATCAACACTTATTGTACAATTTACTGTTCATTATCAAATAATTATTGAATGCCTGATATTGGCTGGCTAGATGCCAGTTCAAATGTCTAATACATAAATAATATGACAACATTGCATACAATTCAATTGGTAAATTGATATTATGCATAATCTTTATTAATATTAATTGTATGACTCTATTTCGTATATCTATTTGAACTAAATATATCATTTAACTTGGTTTATAATATTATATTCTAGATATTTTCATTATTATTATAGCTTTATAGACTAGGATAGATTTTTTAGATAAGGATAGCATTTTTACTTTTAAAAAACTAAGTATGAAATGATACTATAATACAGTATTTTATTCATATCTTTATTGGCTGCTAGTTAAAAGATCATGAAGCCTTTTAGTAGATTTATTTCGTTTGCTTTGAAGGAAATTTTCACCACACAACCCACTAATCATTACAAAAGCCATAAAATATATTATTTAGAAAATTTAATGATAAGTTATATATTATATTAGCAAACTTGAAATGAGTGTCAAGTAAAAAATATTTATCAAAAGTTAATATTATTATTTATGATGCTTAATTAAAATAGTTTACTAAACCAAAAACTTTTGCTTTCCGCGTTGAAAGTGGAGCATGTATCTCTACTTGTACATAGTGTAAAGATGTCCATTTGGAAGGTGAAGTAAATTGATCTCCACAATGTGAAGAAATGTCTTGATAGATTGTTTTTACGAGAATTGGTTATCCGATAATTGCCCAACCAAATAGGTATATAGTTCTGCATTTTCAGAAATTTCAGGAATTAAGCCCCCATTTCTTAGAAACTAGGCATGCCAATCTCTACGCAGCTGAGAATACATAGAATTCAAAACTACTGAAAACAAAGTAAACTTCCATAAAAAATATTATAGCATAGTTAGGTTTAGCTTTAATAGAACCAGGAGCTTAATATATCATTGTATTACAATATAATACCAACAGAATTCATTATATTAAATAGTATTTTATATTATAAATGTGATGCTGAAAATACAAAAATTTAAATATATAATTAGTGCTAGAAACAAACCCCCTATCATACTAAAAGTCACGCAAAGGCGCAGGAGCTAGCTGGGTCATATACTACGGATTCCTCCGGAAAGTCTGGCTCCTTTTTTTCTTTTAGTCCGACCGGTGGAATCTTGGTGACCAGAAAGACTAATGGGTTCTATACATAGGTTGTACTCAGTGAAACTGAATAGTGCAAAATCTAAAGCGGCTGGCGGGTGATAGAATCCTGGAGGCGTTATGTGATGGCCATATGCGCCACATAGGAAACGGATATGACAAAGAACTAGAAACAATAGTCCGCACAGTTTACAATGTTAATTTATATATTTTTCAATACCCAACTCAATAGTCATGGGTAGTTCAACTTCAAAAATATTATATGAATAAATTGTATACCATGTATTTATATTTATAAATTCTCTATATATATGCAAATACAATTAATTAGTCTCAAAGTGAATCAATTTACTCTGCAAGGTTCTCTGCCAATAGCAAATATAATTTAGATTTAGCAAACATGATTTTAATATAGCATGAAAAATTATTCAAAGTAATTTCTCCAAATATATGAAAGTGAAAAATATCTTTGTATAGTTTATAACATAATTATCACGCATGTTGAATAAAATTATCGATACATCTTTTACTAGAATTTAATTTTCTGTCTATTCCTTTTTTATTTTGTACAGTAATTATTTAGTTAGCACTGAGTGAAATATATGTTTTTAAATTAAATTAGCCAAACTATTCGTACTACAGACTCACGCGCAAACAAGAAAAAATAAAACTTTAGTTGTCCGTTAGTATCTAAAATAGTGTTCCTCAAATGTTGTTCGAGATCTTTTCGCGAAACAAAAAATAGATCAAAAATATTATATATCGATAATTTTGATTGCTCCGCGTAGTATTATATTTTTTTAGTTATCCATCGATTGAGTATTTATTGTTATTAAAGCGATACTTTGTATGTACCTTTCATTCGTTTCTTGAATATTCATGCAAGGCTCCATATAATCTTCTAATTAAAGGATAGATCACTTTGTAAAATAATTGTTAGTTTAATAAATATTCGTATTTGTTTTATACTTTAAAGTGTGATACTTTGAGGTCAACCGATTATATTATAGATTATATGTAGATATTATAGGCTTAAAAAAGAATATATTGTGCATTTTTTTCTTTACAAATATAAAGAAGTAACACTTTTGTGTTGCAATAAGTAATGAGATGAACAATAAATCAATTTATCCCATGCGTTCTATTGTTTGTTCAGTTTATATTTACAGTAACTTCTAAAATACGAAATATGTAGGTAATTTTAATGTTGTATTACATCAAAATTTTAAATATTTTAGGGTTATATAGTTGGAGCTTCATAGTTTTAAAATAAACAAAAAACAGTTAGAAATACGGTTAATATTGTATATTTCCGATATGTATGAGGCTGATAATTTATGTATGTACATAGCGTGAATATATCCACTCCAAAAGTGGAGTATATGGATATCAGCAATGTGAAGACCTCTTGGCAGATTATTTTAGCTAGAACTTTTTGTCAGACAATTGCTCAATCCAATAGGCATTCAGTCCTGCATTTTTAGATATTTGAAAATCCCACAGATGGGGAAATGAACCTGCATTCCCCGAATTGCTAAGCGCGCACGCTTCACTCTACGCTATCGAGGAGACGACATATATTGGAAAATACATTGAGCAGATAGAAGTTGTAAAGTTTTAGTTCTTAATAAGAAAACTTAAAACAGTGTCCATTATATTAAAGACAGAGATTTTTTATGTATTTAAAAATCGAATTTTATTTTAAGCGTTACCTTTTGCAACATATAATTAATTGTTCTGTTTCATTTTGAAAAATATTTACAAACACTGGTTTTCCTACATTGCACACTGCTCCGTGCAACTGCATCGTCATCAAATTACCTTAAACCTAATGGGCGTAAATGAAATTGGCGCGATCTCCGGTCCAGTTGTTTCAAACTCGGCTCAAACTAGACGTAGAAAAATCGACGGGGCGTATACCACTTAAGCCAATCATTTTAATTCGTATTTTTACTACATAATTTTATCATGATCTACACTTAGTCATTATTCAATTTCAAACATTTCAAATTATGTAAACACTAGAATGACAATGGTGTACTATTTGGGTAATACAACAATTTTAATTTTTTTCTT
>JAGVSQ010010425.1:0-12924 GCA_022683975.1 Rhyacophila evoluta
GTACTTTAGTAAATATATTTATTTTTGCAAACGTTAAGCGCATTTTGCGAATTTGTCAAAAGTAGCCCGCAGGTTGAGTGTTAAGATATTTTTATTTTGTATGTAGGTAAAACTAGCTTTTGTTTGTATAATTGTTTTTAATAAATAATTATAGATGAGTTTTGATACGTTATGTAATAAAAATGATTCAACGTTAATAGTGCAGTAGTTGGGTATTTATTATAATGGTCAGATAAAATGAGTAAATCGTATTGTTACATGTTTACGATAGTTGAGTATCTGATAAATTTATGGCGCTTGCTATAAATTGCGAACGGAATCACGACGATCGATTATCTGTGTGAGAAAAAATATTTAAACGAAAAAAAACAACACTCTCGCCTAATGGAGCGTCGAGATACCGGCAAGTCCTGTTTCTATTCTCGATTACCGTTTTCGTTCATAATAAGCATGCAGGAATAGCATTTCTGTATAGCGTACCAAGGTCGAATTACGAATCAAAAAATCACAAATCGCAATACATTAGCGTTACTTCTCGAGGTGCTATCACATTAACACATCGTGACCCGACACACGCTTATATAATCGAAACAAAATTAATATTACACATAATAATTATAACGAATACAACATACGTAAATATGCGTTCATCAATCATTATTAAACAACACAACACAAATTACTCACGAGATGAAAACCTTATCTAAATTCACTAATATCATATATTATTTTTCATAAAAAATAGTAGCTTTATCACCTAAAATTACATAAATTAGACTCTAACTCATTTTATATATATGCAATGCATAAACCCACTGAATATTTGACATGTTTCTTTTGGTAAAGTAAAGCACTTTTCAAACATCTTAGGACAGGGTGTATATTTAAAAAGTATTCTTATTTCCTCCTTGAATTCAAATGATGATTCTCTGTCTTGAGTATTCAAACGGGCGACCCCCATCAGTTTATAAGACATATATATATAACATACATGTTTGCTTTCAACGTGGAGCATATTGATTTACACACTGTGTAGATATCCACTCCGAAAGAGGAGTATATGGATCTCCGCAATATGAAGACGTTTTGAAAGGTTATTTTTTACGAGAATTGTTTGTCAGACAATTATTCAACCCGATGTGCATTTATATTTAAATTAATTTTATTTATTCGATTACTATTAACTTATTTTAATAGTCAACTGTATACAATACTTTAAATCTCTTGTTGATAATCGATGATGTAAAAAGTTGAAAGTAAAACAGTTGGCCTAGAAATGACAGTAAAAATAATAAAGAAATTTAAAAAGTTGTATTTTATATAGAATAGACTATTTTTTAATATGAAAATAAAACAAATACGAAATGTGATGCCATATATATTTATGACTATATACATTAAAGAGTTTTTTTCATCGTATGGTATATGGTTTTTTTATTGTATGGGATATGAAATATTGTTTTACTGTTTTAGATGAAGTGTTGACGTTATTATATAGATAAATATCCACTTTGGAAGTGAAGCATACGTATCACCACAAAATGAAGATGTCCACTACAGAAACATCGTTGCATTAAACAATTGCAATGACTTCACAACGAACACTTTTCACAGATTATGTTTCACAAGAATTGTAAAACGCGTGCATTTATGTCTCGACTACCGAAGGTATATATAATACTATATATAATATTAAATAATGGTGTGAAAGTAAATTAAATCGTGAAAAGAGAATACGAAACTTAAAATACAGTAGATTAAATTAAATTGTATACAGTAGAGAGTAAGTAAAGAAAACGGATAATACATTAAGTTTTGGTTTGTTATATAAAATGAATATTTTCTTAACGCTTAAAATTACTTTTGGATGAAAGATATTATTATGTTTATTGAAATGTCGTAAAATTTTGCACGTAAGTAATTCAATGATATAGGGTTATATAAGAAAGTATTTGGCGGTTGGCAAAACACGAGTGAGTCAAAATAATCGATGAATCCTTAGAAACGGCTAGCGGGGTTATTTTAGCCTCAAAACGTGCCTATCGATTATCTAAACTGCTTACCAACTGACCACATCGGTATGCTCACCTAGAAATTATCTGAAATACATGTCTGCTAGCTCATATCACCTCTGTTATATAGGTAAACTGAGCATATAGTCTGTCTGAGAGAACCTGTCATAGATATTTGATATACTTTGAATAGAGTTTTATACTGGACTTCTGACAAGAAGAGACAATGTTTCATTTATAAAATATTGTGTAAAAACAATTTATTTCTTGCTTTACTTATGGTTTTATCAAAAATAATGAAGTTCGAATAGATGTTTTATATAATATCTTGATAAATGTATTATTAAATTATAACACTTATAATTTTTTAGTTATATATACGGATATTATTATTCATATATAACTCATTATTTTCTCATACATTTTCTGAAAAGTAACGAGACAATCTCTATGTAAATATATTATTGCATTCGATTAGTGATATGATTATATTTATACTTTTATAAAACATGTGATATGTAATGGTACCCATACATTTACAGTCCGCCTGCAGTCATGGGACTGTCTATTGAATACTGATAATTAAGATTGAAGCAAGCGACACATGGGTATGGCATGTAACATAAGATTATCGATTGGACTGGCAATACACAACTGTCGACGCGGACTGATTGATGTGTGGCCTAATTGATCTTGGATCGAGTCCCCGGACTTAATCAAATTTAATAACAATTAATTGAAAATTTATTTAGTTAGCATAAACTTACACAGATTAATGAGTGTTATAATAATTGTAGAAAAATAAGTATTTTAATTTATCATTGGATAGATAAGTTATCAAAGTGTTAAGCTGTATTGCAAATATTATTATAATTCGTTTAAGTTTCATGGTAAATAAGTTATTTCCAAGTGTTCCCCGTGTGACGTTAAAGATTTAGTGAAAGTCTTAGAATCATTTTAGATTTCATATTGATGATTTGATACGCAAATAAATTGTTTTGTTGGGCGTCGATGTGTTTTCATGGCCGGCTATCCAAGGTCCTCGGCTGGATTCGGTATTTCCCGCAAGTAGTTGTTGTGTGCCGATCCCAGAGCCATCAATAAATTTCAAATCGCCGTTTATTATTTTGTTTTATTCATTTCACGAGGCTGCGTGGAAATTGGTCAACGCAAAAAAAAACTCTTTTGTCTGTTCAGCTTTGTCTTACATAACGCGGAGATGAGTCGTGTAAATTAAATCATTTTATGGCGTCGAATGCGGCTCGAGTTCACAAGAACCATAAACAATTTCATCGAAGATAAAGAAACATATAAATCATAGACAGCTTAAGCTACTTCGTGAAAGTATTATATATACCAAAGCATGTCTATAATATACAAGAAACAATGAATCTGATTTGGATACAGGAAATTACGATTGCTAATTAGATATTCGTCTTTAATAATATGATTTTACTATTCTAAAGTGCACGTTTCACTATAAATATTTTTACGAGGTTGTAGACTTTACGAGTTTAGTATAGAATAATACATATACAGTATGAAACTATAAGTAATTAAAATACATTGAAACCTCTATAACTTATCTGCTATAATCTCTATATCAACAGACGATCGAAGCGGCTAGTATTTTCAAGGCTTTTACATATAAGCTTTCATAAGCGGATACTTCGAAATACTATTCTGCTCTGTTAAGAAAAAAAAACACTGTCTTGTATTTGATTCCTTATGTAAATACTGTGTTTTAATTAGTAGTGCAGTATATTACTATTGACTATTGGCAATTTCGAGATATGTTAAGTAAATAAATAATTATATTTGTAGCGCAGAGCTTAACGTTTGCGTCTCACATCCGGGGAATCCGAATTCGTCCCCCACATCTGCTGGATTTAAAAATAAATAAAATTACAGGACTGAATGCCTATTGAGTTGAACAATTTTCATATAGTCAATTCTCGCTAAAAATTCTGTCTTGTAAGATAAATATACTCGACTTTCAGAGTGGAAATCTTCACAGTAGATAAATCCATATGCTCCACTTTCAGAACGGAGATGGTATGAAAAAATACGTAGCCAAGGAATATTTCGTTCGGTATTAAGTTGCTAAAATATCAAGTAAAACTACTAGAGATTTTGAATTTTGGAGGGAAGGTCATAGATATTTTTTGATGTATGTTCGGAGGATTTTGATTTATCGAGGCTTTGATTATAAAGACTGTGTTATAATTTACATCGAAAGATCTCAGTAGTGTAATTATGTATTTCAGTTGAATTGTTTAAAATAGTTACATTTTTATGTGGTACAAATATACAGTTAATGTAATATTTAAAAATAAACAAATGAATAAAATTTAAAAGAACATTATACGATTAGAATGAAATAAAAAATGGCAGTGGTGATTTATGTGTGTATGGGCTTAAAAAATAAATTTCATACACGGTACCGTTTTTTTATGAAGAAGATTAATAGTTAAATCAATTTTATAAACGACGTGTGAGAAAAATCGGTGAAATTTTAGTAAAAACTGAAAAAATCGTGATAAAATAATAATTTATTAAATTTATCGTAACCCGTATAAATCTTATATGCTAAAAGGACTTTTTTATCGAATAATTTATTAACCCGTGTGATTGTATAACTTTTACTTTCGTGAACGAATCACTTCTATGAGGCTCTTTCGAATGACTCGCGAGATGTCAAGGATGTTGTTTTTAATTTTACTAACACTACCATTAATTTCTTTGCTTACTGGTTTGATCGGACACACACATGCAAAACCTGATTTATCCATTAAGAATCTTCTTTCGTATCGATGTAATATAATTTATACATTAATAATTATGTACTAAGAATAGTCTACAAATTGATTAATGAGTATCGATCTTATACATCTTTTGTATTGTGATACAGACGATTATCTTCAACAAACTGATAGTTAATATTTATTTATATCGATTAACCCTTACAACTCGTATGTCGAGCTGGACTCGACATTATACACTTCGTTCGAAAATTATTTTTAAATAATTTAAATTTCTCATTTATTTCAAATAGCGGGCATATTAGCATCAAAACGCGTCCAGTGATATTTCATCTGTCGAGATACGAGTATCCATCCAATCGAATGATTTCTTATGGATATTATAATTCAAATCTGATAATTATTATTTTATTGGTAACATTTGTTTTTCTACAATCATCGACCCCCACTAAATTTGTATGTAGGACTTTTATCATGTAAATATAAAACAAATTCATTACGCATTTAAATATTACATTATATTTATTTATCTAGTAAAAAAACTTTGAATACTTTGTGTTCGTCTAATACTACACATTTCTTTTAAAGAATTCAGTATTACCGTTTAATACTATCATTCTAAATTCGCCTTGGTATAATTTTTCTAACGTTCAATAGTATAAAATTCTAGTAAAAATATTCACAAAAATGCAAATATCAAATTAACTATGAAAGATATTACAACGATTTTTTGGTTGTGTCTATGGTAGGATAATAAACATGTTAAGACATTGAGACCAAAATTAAAGTCAAATTTACAGCATTTTACCAAGGGTACTGCTAGACCAAGTCAGAAACGTATCTTTTTTATATTTTCTGACCCGTCAAAGTTAATTACGATCTCAATAGTTAAGGAGTACGTATACGGAAAAAAAAAACAATACACTGTGGAGGGTAAAGGGTTAATAATTCAAATAACATTCGATATCGTCGCCAATATTGCGGGAACAAATAACTTGAGTTGTTGGCTTAAGTCACTTTGTAAAGTATAATTATATTTATTGCAATTTCTCGTATTTTGGCGAATATTAATAGGAAGCAATAATAGTAATTAAAGTGTCCTATATTAAGGAATGGTTTATTTGTTATTTCATTTTATGTCGATAGATGGCCGATTTATTGTTTATATCAATTACACGTGGGGTTACCTAAACATAGTAGATGCTCCGTTTTCAGGAAAAAAAATAATGGTCACACACAAATGATAGTGCATGCAAACTTGAACGTGTGTAACTTACTTAAGCTATCGATTTAATTTTGATATATGTACTTACAAATGGTCCTCTAGTTAAACGATTTTCGACATACGACAAAATCTTTAAAACAAATTTATCACGAAACTAGAATAATAAATGTAGTAACAAAATGATTTTGCTATCTCTAGTGTGTATATAGTATTTGAGAACGTCCTCTACGTAGTACCAATCGGTCACCGTACTAAAAAAAAGTCATTTAAATTACGAGAGTCGCTGTTAATTTCTGAGAATTATTTGTGACCAAAAAAAATGTTATGAAATCATCTCCCATTCATTCATACACGCGGTGTGGTGTATTTTTTTACTTGGACCTTACGAGTGAAGATGAGTAGTGACGATTGAAACCTGTCCATCAATCGCTGTCATTAATTTGCATCAAGTAACATAACCTCTCAATCAGAGTTACCTTTTTTCTTGATCATTTGAACGTTCTCAACAATTACTGTCGTATGCAGCTGTTATTAAGGATTGAACATTTTAAACGCGATGAAGGCTCTGTGATGTGAAAACAAGACTCCGTCGGTAGTCAAATCGTTGGCAGATGTCTTACATAACAAAACATGTTTTTTCAACTTTGTTTCGCCAGTATCAACATAATCATATACCTGAGTAGACATGTATAAATATTTTTGTCGTGGGATGTTATCGGTATTTTAATCAACTATGAAACGTTTATATTACAAGCCATTTTCAAACTGACAAATCAAATAAAAAAAAACACCATTATATTTATTACACATAAAAATTAAAAATGTTAATTGGGCCTGCATATGTTTAAAATTGCATTTCGCATTTTAATTGGTGGTTTATAATTTTTTAATGTTGCCTAATCGTTAATGCAACGGACCAAAAACGTGTCATTTAGTAAGTTGTGCTGAATTTGAAGATAATGTGCAATATTTATCGACAACATTCATAAGAATAAATATTATTTATGTAAATAAAGCTCAAAACAGACCGGTCAGTGAGATGAAATCCTGGTTTATATCCTGTCTGCTACAAATTGACTTTAATAACCTGTATTTTGAATCTCTACATACAACTGTAAAAGGGAAAAGGATGTAACCCACACAGAAGAGATTTTACAGGAGGCGCAAAAACGATTATTTGATGATTTTGAGCCAAAGTAAAAATACAAAATAAACAACCTTGAAGTGCATGAAGACAAACTGGTATTTTATTTAACCAATCCGATATTAATTTGATAAGTCGTTTAAGAAAATCCAGTAAAATGGATTTGGTGTCCTTTCTTCCTGGTCGGAAATTTCGCAAGCCATCCTTTTTACAAACTTAAAAGCTAAATTTAGATATCAATTCAGAATTTACAGCTTTTGATGTAACGTGTACTAAGTTGTATACATTATAACTATTGAAAAAACTGTTTTGAAAGTACTTTGAATTCAGTTAAAACTTGAGCCTCTAACGTGAGTTAGAATTACTAGTTATCGATTGAATAAGTTTACTATAATTTTTAAATCGTTAATAATATTATAACCAACATTTTTCAAATAATAAAATTGTACGTACTACTATTTTAATTTTGTTTTATCATTTAAACTGTTAACTTTCAAAACCCGTAGTGCATTTGTTGGTCAAATCGAGCATGATAATATTAAACAATAATAATAACTGAAATATACATTTCAATGAATGGTTTATTTGTTATTTAATTTTATGTCGCTAGATGGCCGGTCTTATAGTTTATATTAAATACACATAGCATTACCTAAAATTAGTAAATATTCCGTTTTCAGGAAAAAATAATGGTTACATACAAATGATTGTACATGCAAACTTGAACGTGTGTAGCTTCCTAAAATAATAATATATCAAATAATAATAAAAAAATTTATTAACATACTTATTTCCCGTTAAGTAAATAGTATTGGAAAATAAAAAAGGTTAGATTTTTGTTTCTTATTGAATGATGAATTCTCACGAATATTTTATTTAATATCCTTAATTATTTATTGACGGTATGCATATTATGCTGTATAATAAAAAATGTGATTACGTTATTGGTAAGAGGTGAATAGATTGTAAGTCATACGTGTATTGTAAGTACGTATTTATTAACATACTACAATAGTAGTTAATATCGGTTCTCTGATCCTATTTAATCGTTGTAAATTTAGTTGGATTCGAAATGACCTCATGGGCTCATAAGGCATCGAAGAAACTGGCTCTCAGGCCGGCGAGTGTTTAAGATGTTGTAGTCTGATGTCGAGTATTTAGTACGCGAGTGAATACCTATGGTATAGTTATAATGTAGAATGTACATGATATAATTCAGTGGAGATCGTCCGATGTCAGTACCAATACTGTACCGAGCAGTGATTGCCAACTAATTATATTTACTGAAAAAATAAATTAATTAGAGTTTATTTGAAATATTTTAAATGTAAGGCTTTATAAATACATTGTTACTTGTAACCAATTGATTGCGATAAATATGTTTAATTATAATTGAGCTCTATTATATTGAATTGTTATTTTATGGACTTTTAATAATAAAAATCGATAGTTATATGTAAACACAATGAAAATAGTGCTACAATTGAAATAAATATCGACAAAGCTTTTAATAAATTCTGTTAATTAATGTATTTATATCAAAATTATTTTTATACCAATATGCGATAATATTTTTAAACAATAATAAAAATGTTTTATTTTTTTTCTTAAAATATTCGGTATAAATTAATATATGGAGCATATTGATGTTAATAATTAAAGATATATCTTAATAATTTGTTTTTCATCGGTATTGATCGGCATGTAATTTTTTTAGAATTACAGGATTCGACCCCGAGCCGAACACGTATACCAACTGGCCCACCGAGTCAATAATAATATTTTTTAATTTTTTTAAATATGTTGCTCCGAAAGTGGAGTATATGGAAATATGAAGACGTGTCTTGAGAGATTTTTTTTACCAGAATCGGTAGTCAGAAAATTGGTGAAGTCAATGGGCATCCAGTCCTACATTTTCGGATTAAAAATAATGCGGCAGGTGTAGGAATTGAACCCGTATTTCCTGGATCAATCATATATATAAAAGAGAATAATTACTCAAGTGATTAATAATCTCAATTAATAAAAATTGTTTTAACTGTGCGAAAGAACAATTACGGTTTTATAATATAGGACTATAGGATTTATATTTGTGTAATGAAAATCTAGGACAAAATTATGGTTAGGTTTGTTAAGCTTTATTTAATCCACGATATCTGTAGGCATATATTATGGAATTAGAATAATTAAATTATGAGTTTCTTCTAAGTGGATTTGCAAGCCTAAAATCGATGGCATGATAAGATCCAATAACAGTTGGTTGAGTACGCCGGGCCTGAGGACGTGATGCAACTTTCTTCTCCGGTGGAATATTGCGAATTGCACCATAGCATTTTTAATGGCCATAAGATTCGCTCGCCGCCGTGATTTATCGTATTTACATATGCACATTACATCACATAACATCATATTACTACAAAAGCCTGGGAGAAAAACGCACAAACGCCGAACCAAGTTTTAGGACGGCCAATTAAATCACTAATACGAACAGCTATCCATCAAAATTTTAATTAACATGGCATCTCTTTATATTATCGACGTAAGTCCCCCTACCAAACTTGCACAATACTTCTTTATACATCATTACGATAGATGAATATCTTGCAACGTTTTTTTACTATTGTAGTAATTATTATTGATAAATATTGCCCGACTAGAGATGTTGCAAAATGAGCGATTAATTTTAAAAGAAGATACCTTTGGCATAGTTTCATTTCCGATCACTCCGTAATAATAAATAATATCTCGTTATAATTTATAGCCATGGGAACGATTTTTTATTTAATTCTTTGCGGAAGACTTTTATCATATACACAAAATGGTTATTTAAAACACTTTATTATATTCACAAAATGGTTATTTAAAAGTAATTCTGTCTTTCTTTTTTCTCCCCAGTAGCCTACAGACTAGTGTAAATACCGCTTACCCAGGGAATGCGGGTTCAATTTCCACATCTGCCGGATTTTTAAATTTCCGAAAATACAGGAAAGGATGCCTATTAGGTTGAACAATTATTACCTGACATGATATTCTCGGGAAAAACAATTTATCAAAACATGTTTTCGCATTGCAGAGATCCACATACTCTACTCTCACAGCGGATGTCTTTACACTGTGTAGATCCATATGCTCTACTTTCAGAGCGAACATGGTTAAAAAAGCAGTTATTTAATTGTAATAGATTTTAAATACATGAAATTGTCAATAATACTACATAGTTTTTGTCAGTTGAACATTTGTTAATCATATAAACGGCATTTTGTCCGAGAGTAGTCAATAATTGTCTTTACTATCTTATATTTTAGAATTTGTTTTAATAAAATTTTAGAAAAGACAAATACTATTTTTCAATGTAATCTTCTTGCTATTCAATTTTTCCATCTATCAACAAGCTTTTGCACTCTAATATGAAACAACATCTTAAATCGAGTTACGAATCTAACGTTTTCTTCGCTTTTACTAGAGGTAAACCTTTATCCTTGAAAGGCTACTTCCAGGATAATAAACAGGTGAATGTCCTAAGGAGCGAGATCAGGACTCCAGGGAAAATACTTTAACGTCTTCAACAAAGTTTTCGCAAAGTTGTGGGCAGAAGTGTGCGGACGTGCATTATCATGCAAGATCCTTGATAGAAATCCTCCACTTTTTAATATGGTGATATAACAGCATAATAACGATAAAGTTTTTATACAATTGGTATACAACTACGAATAAGTTTTGATTCATTCGCATACTTTGAAGTTGATTTCAACTTCAGTTACTCATAAATATGGACATTTTATTAGAGTAATATATTATAGCATTATGTATTATGCGACACTCGAAAATTATTCATTGTATAACGTTATGATTTGGTTCTCGAAATTAATTTGATTTTCTTCTATCTTAGCTTATTGCATGCTTTACATACAAACTAAACCAACGTGTCCAATATGTCATGATATTCATATTTGAAACATAATATTAAATACGATCATTTCGTTCTTTCACTTTAATTTTATTATTTGTTTAAAACATTCATATATAGTAGAAATACCTTTACAAAATAATACATCTTGTTAATCTGCTTTGTCTGAGATAATCTCAGTTTTTTAAATTAACTTTATTCGTCCCGTTATTATAAATTTAATTATATACTTGGCTGTATACAATATTTATAGCATCTTATTGTTAATCGGTTAAGACGTTAAATGTAAAACATTTGACCTAGAAATAGCAGTTAAAATTAAATGTGAAAATTTCACGCCGCTACTGTTTAACGTTTGATGTGAGTTCTTATGACAGACATACATATGTATTTTCTGTTTTATAGTATTTATAATTTAAGCCGTTAAGTAATGATTAATGACGATTCATTGATGAATTCGTGTTACGATAAAGATATTGACAAACAGCTGAGTTTTATGACAGTATTTCGGAATACCGTATTTATGCGTGGTATAAAAATAGGATCGAAAGCTTCCATGTGCTCGAGTGAATGCTATTCTGAAATCCACTCAACGCGCTTTCCGCAATTCTGGCACATGACGTCCGCGTCGAATTACTGCAAACGCTTTTCACTGGCGTCCTCTCAAAGCGCATGGGAAAATCGATGAGGTGTGACGCGCAACGACGCCGTGACGTCAGAGCTCCAACTGACGTCACCGGGAAAGGCGTCGGTTGGGCGTGGGACGTTCGCTTTTCTCTCGCGAACACTGGCGGAAAAAAAATCAAACGGCCGCGCCTCCAAATTTCATTCTCGCCGAACATGATGCGACAATGATATGAAAGTTTGATTTTATCAAAGTGAAAGTTATATAGATATTCATATCATTTATAAAAATCTAAATTCATCAGAATATTCGAAACTATTGTTTCTGATTTAGATAAACAGTGTATTGCATAATTATTATCTCATCAATACAGTTCGTTGAAATAATAAAAACAGCTTGCAAAATAAAAGGGTTTGCTTACGAATAACCCAATTTACATTTAATTAAAATACCGTGATTATTTTAATTTTCTAGTCTAACGTTTCTACTTAAATTCATCTAAATCATCCGTTACATCTGTCATATGGCCGTATACAAATACTATGGCATAACGGACATGAATCGAAGAATACCTAAGAACAGCTTCATAATATTGCATATGGCGTGCACTAAATTTTGCATGATTTCCATTCTAATTAAACCTTATTAATATCAAGTACTTTTAAAAACAGGCATTTTTGTTTGCTGTAAGTTGCCATAAATTCTTTACCATCTATATAATAGAAACCAAGTGGCTATAGCCAACCGATCCGACACAAAAAAATGTGCTTAAACATATTTATGAAACGTGTAATTATTAGTTAAATACGTACTTTGATATAAATAAATCGTCATGATTATTTTCTTACATTCAAAACGAAACCAACATCATTAGAAATTAAGGAATGGTTTTATGGTCGGATTGGATTATCGAATCGACCAAATCTATAACTACGAGTTGGCTAGCTTAGTGCCTAGATGCGAATAATCCACATTTTATAAATACAGCTTTTTTCCTTCCAAATTCCTAGAGAAACATAAATTGATCAGTGGTAGGATGGCTAACACTCAATATGAATTCATCTACGATTACGATTTCATTATTTTTATGATTTCATTAGAATTTTAAATAATAAAAATATTAGAAAAATTAGTGGCTTTAATGATTTATAAATGTTATGCTTCTGTATTTTAAAAAGAAAATTCTGTGCTTATTACACACGTATTTCTACTAATTTTATTGTTATTTTAGCAAAGTAGATTTAAAAAA
>JAGVSQ010010426.1:0-12924 GCA_022683975.1 Rhyacophila evoluta
TTTTACTTCACCACTCTCCTTGTGAGGTTCGTAAAACGGAAACAATGAAATAACATATTTTATAATATCGTAATATAACTATTTGACATAGGGTCACCGTATTTTTATGATCGTTCGTGTATACTCGCACAAGTTTACACGAGCGTGTAAGACGTTAATTTATTTATTATATTTTTTAAAATTTATTGTTATTGAACATATACGCATGTATACACATTCGACATCGTGGGCTTGCCAATACACACATGCGCATTTCACCCATGGGCGTCAATACAGGCCACTTTGAGAATTACTGGTATGAACCAAATACTGCCACCGGACGCTTCGGATGTTATTTTGTAAAACGTTCGTATTAGTTCGCTTGCGCTTGGCCGCTGGAGACGCAAGATGCAATTCCAATTTTCATTTTCGTCTGGCAGTCTAATGTTTATTTTGATTGAAATTCTCTACGGCTATAATTGTTCGGGGCACTATGGCGTCTGATTCGGGCCCAGGGAAGCGCTTAATAATCGAGGCAACTTTAATTCGTTGACATTTTAATCATGCACCGAATGTGGTTAACCTCCATGGTAAAAACATATAGCAATCTGCCTCTATCTATTTGCCTAGTGAAATGGTTTTCACTATCATCATTTTAGCTGTCCATCTACCCATACATTGTCGTTTAGTATCGACTGTTTTCTCCCCCATTGTTTTCTTTTGTGGTTGTTTTACAATCGCCGTTCTATCGTCTACAACAGCCGTGTTTCTCAATCTGGTTCATATGGCTCTTTGGGGGACACGGAAGAAAAAAATATTTGTAATACAATCTGTAACCTGATATTATTTTAAGTTGCATATAACCTCTCCGGTAAACGAAAGGTTAGCGTGCGCGCTCTGCATCCTGGGAATGCGTGTTCGATTCTCACATCTGCCGGATTTTAAAACGCTGAATAAACGCTGATACGAAAATGCTGGATTGGATGCCCATTGAGCTGGGCAATTAATTGTCTTGACAACCAATTCTTATGAAGAATAAACTGTTAAGACCTTTCAGAACATTGTGAAAAATCATATACTCCATTTTCGGAGCGTACGTCATCACTATGTGTAGATGATCCATATGCTCTACTTTCGGGGCGACTTAGTTTAAATATGTATATATACATACAATTAAAATATTATACAGTTGGCTTCAGTTAGTTAATTCACGAATGAAAGCTTCTGTGGTTTATAAAAAAACACGAATTCAGAAGTGTTTTATTTCAAGGTGAGTTGAAATTTTCTATGCACTTGTCAATTATACTTGCACTTGAAAATTGAAAAATGGAAAAACTTGAAATACTTGGCAAAAATATAAGTTCTGAGTAGACAAGAGAAAGCTGGTAGGGGAAGCGGTCGATCGATCTCAGCTAATGTTAAATGGAATAGATTGATATGGTGCTTTACGGGAAATCCGGCCCTGTGGAAATAATGAAGTAGATTTCTTGAAGAAAAATGTTTATATATTTTTAACAATGTTATTACACCAGTGCAGGCAAACAAACGGACGGGCACAATTAATGTTACTATATGAACACACTGTACGGAGAACTATTTTTTTACACGGTTTCAAAATAACACGGTACTACATCCCCATATTTTTCTTGTTTAAATCCAGTAAATTTGAAAAGAAATATTACTCTGGATATCTCAAGTGATAAACGCAATGTCGTACCACATGTGCCGCCCGCATGCTCCTATTGGTCGGTGGACATTGTATAAAAAAGCACTAACCTAAATGATTTTTTACTGGACATTGAATAAAATTACATACAAAAAAACTATTTTACAGATGAATATATTGAATTTGTTTTTAGTGGAAATAGTAGAGAAAAATATGCTCTTTCATCCGGCATTGTTAACTCAAAATACCTAAAAAGTGGACATAGAATAGTTTAATCCTCAGCAAGCGTATTGTCTAAATGATGATTGTTACGATTTTGTGACAGTATTTTTTGTTTAATAAAATTAAAATAGGACGTGCTATAATGATTTTTATTTTTTAATATCCATTGATTTTTATACAAGGAAAGCTGTCCAATTTTTTGTTTATTTTTGTATACTTTTTTCACACGGTATTTCGTGGAACGTGTTCACCGTGTAAAAAGAGAGTTTGGTGTATTTGACACATTTGAGCAAGTTTCAAATAGCTCCTGTGTAATACATTCTCAGTCGTTGTTCCTCAAGCCTTTGTTAGAATTTAAATTTTCCTCGATGATTTCACAATTAAGAAAATGAAATGTCCATGGAGAGCCACTGCGTTCGTCGCGTATGTTTTCTTTCACGCGTGCGTCTTTGAGTGTCGCATCTCACGCGGCATACGCTTCCCCCGACCGACTTCAGCGATGCAGTCTGACTTTTTTCTGTCTGGGCCGGCAGACATTATTTATTCGTCGCACGGCTGGCAAACAAACACCGAGAAACACTGGCCAATGGACGATATCGGAGTCAAGCCGTATTTAACTCTGTGCTGATAATGCAGACTTGTTTGAACTCTGGAAGAGCTTTAACCCTTTGGGTAGTATGGACGTACACGTACGTCCGTGCACCTTGTTGCCTTATTTTCAAAGTCTTTTTTTATTAAAATGTTACTATTTCATTTAATATAGGATGATTGTAATAACTTCCAGATGTCATTTATTTTTAGGCTAAAAATAAATATGTAAACATGACGATAAAAATGAGTAAAAAAAGAGTTGACTTCACAGCATTGCAAAATTCCCTTATCCTCTTTCGATAATTATTATGTTTTATAAAGAAACGAAAGATTACTTATATTCCTGTTCACAGAAACACATAAATTATCACACAAATCAGTCCTATGCGTTCAAATTTGATCTCAAGTGCTCCTTTCATTCCGAAATGGGAGCGACCACATGTGGTAATGTTATGCACATTCTTACAAATTTGTAATGACTTTTCAGTCTATTTTGTTCGTTATTTAGAAATAGAAGAGCATTTTGTACAAATCGGCATATCCAATTTGATTATCAATATGATATTCGTTGAATTGATAGTGGTGAAAGATTTTAGTGTTTCAAAACGTGTGTGCATAAAAATTAACTCACTGATAAAAGGGTTAATGCTTCATTAATTTCGATGAAATATGACACTTCTTATATCGTAATGTCGACGACGGAATCAATGATATTTCTGTCAACCAGAATGAAATATTTCTTATCATGGCTAGAAAATGATAAAATATAATTTAACTCAGTACGTAATCTAAAGCGATTGGTTAAAACAATATACAGTGCTACCTCGATATACGTCTGCTTCGAAATACGTCCTATTTGGGCGCGAAAATTCGTGTTTTTGTATAAAATAACGACATTTCATGTTTTTCAATGATTATTGTTCTTTTAAATGTTTTTAAAATTATTTTTTTAACTGGTTTGCATCGAAAATGGTTGTTTTATACAAGGATACTTGTTCAAAATCTTCTCTTTTAAATTTTGACCGTATAAGTTCACTTTGGAAATACCCCGCTCATATGTCTTGAATTTATGCTAACTCCTTATACCATATGGGACGTATATTAAAACACGTTTTTCCGATGATAAATAAAGGGAAAATGATTAATTCGTTCCCATGAGAAGTAGCATGTCATCATAAAATAATATCGACTGTGGAAAGGAAAAAAGATGTAACCTACATAGAACAAATTTTACACGATGTACAAAAAACGTTTATTTAATCTTTTGAGTCAAAACGTTACATATGCACAACCTCGAAGTGCATTAAGACTTAAAGGCCTATTACACCACACAATATTAAGTGCTCTTACTTGCAGAGTGGGAGCTTGTATGTGATTTAAGTGCTTAAGGCTTATTACACCGCACTTTCTAAGGGTAAGGGTGCCTTGAAATTTTGTAGTGTAATAGGCCTTAAATCTGATGTTTTTTTACTCAATACAATATTAATTTAATAAGTTATTTATGAAAAATCGATACAATTGTTTGGATGAAAGCCCTATTTTCTGGTCGCAAATTTCACATGGGATCCTTTTTTTCGAACTCAACAGTTAATTTAGACTTAAATTCGGCATTTTTAGCTTATATCCTTGTGATGGAACGTGTATAACTCTGTATAAATTCTGATTAACGAATAAAATCTATTACGAAAAATTGAGGGTTACGTCTTTTTCCATTCCCACAGTCGATATCAATTGACTTTAGTTCATGCATGTATGGGCCGTGCCACGTTCAGAGAGTTGGTTGGCTTTTTTTTAGTTTTTCTTTTTACTTAAATATGTACTCTAAATAATTTGTGCATGAATTAATATTTGTCACGCTGAATATTTAAGATAATCATGTTTCTTTTTGGAATTAATGTGATACCATCGTCATTATTACAGATAAATTGTTATTGTAAATAAAATATTTACTTGGTAACGTGGTATTTTATTGTAAATTATAAGTACTAGGTGAAATTATGAATTGCACATTCATGATGAAAATTAGCATACCGATCCTTGGAAATAATGACCACATCCTTTCGATCCACCTACGCATGGATTTATTATTATTGTATAAACGATGGGTTTTTCTTGTACAATTATTAAATTTAAACAAAATGCCCATACCTATTTTTTGAGGTCTTTCTATTGCAACAATAATTATGATACAATTTCGTATGTAAATAAATTTATCTTAATCAATCGGGTAATATTAATATTATGTGTAGTACTGGTATATTTTGAATGTATTTTATTACATATATTAAAATAAATATATATAAGGGAGGGGTGGAAAAAAATCGGTTAGGCGTTGAAGGTTGAAAACTGCTGTATTAAGTTGTTATGTCTGGCCGCTCAGAATGGTCCTTCTCTTACCCTTTGATATGTAATGATATCATTCAAATATGTGATAGACGCTGCTCTATACAGATATATTAACTTGATCCAGTACACACGCACATGCCGGTCCTAGACATCACTGAAATTATAGGGGCTTTGATGAGGAGTACACAAAATGTGAATACCTTCCAATCAGTTTATTTGGAGAAATATAAGTATTGGTCACACGCTTATCAATCACAGTGTAGTGTCGATTTAAAGAACAGTTTTCTCTTCACGCGGTATGTTGCCATACGTATTAACAGGCATGTATCATATCGCCATGAATGAATGGTTGAAAAGTGTGAATCTGGTAAAGCCTTGAGTCAATTTTAATTTCTATAAAGCAAGCTATGACTGTCCAGGTTGAGAAAAAGCACTTCAGCTCTTCTACCAGGCGTGTATGAAGCGTCGAAAACAAACTTGATGACTCTTGCAGCCATGTTTATTTACTTCACTGAAGATCCTTAATCTTGACCATAGAGTAAAACTCTCGTGTAGTCGGTCAACGCCTCATATCAAATCACGTGTTACTTTCGATGATAAAGAAGCTGATAGTAACAAAAAAATAAACATAGTCCTGCTGTTTTTATTTTGATCCAAAAAGTAATATATGTATATTCAAACATGCTATTTTTAAACGATTACATGTCGTCTGTTTTAATTGAATAAATGATATCTGCAGACACTTGTGGAAGGTCTTGTGTTATCAAGTCTTTTGTTTACGTTAGTAATTATTCATTCAAACTGAGTAATTATTTAATCAGTATTACAGTTTGTGTTCAACAGAGGCCCCATGCGTACCAATACACAACTTGTGCAAACGTCTACACGTCAAATGAAATAATTACATCCATATTTGATAGCCTAGCAAATCTGCAAACTATCGACTTTCACTTTTATCTATCTGATTATAACGTGCGTAAATATATTCCATTGTCACATGTTTAATTTATCATCAAATCTTAAGGGGGCTACACATGCTTATGAAAACTTGCGCAGGTATGCATGAACGTGCATAAAATACGGCGACCAAGTGTTAAAGAATGTACGATACTATAACACTGTTATCTCATTGTTTCCGTTTTACGAACCTCACAAGGAGAGTGAAGAAGTAAAAAAAATACTTTGAATTCAGTTCAGACTCAAGTCTCTAACAATGGTTAGAATTACTAATTATCGATCGAATAAGTTTACTATTATTTTCATATCGTTTGATATTTTATTACCAACATTTTATAAATAGTGAAATTGTACGTGCCACTATTTTAATTTTGTTTTTTAATATAAACTATAAACTTCCAAAACGCACAGTGCATTTTGTACAGAACGATTTTTAGATTTGCATCAAATAGAAGTAATTTCACAACTGTCATACATAGATAGAAGCTTGTATTTCTGTAATATAATATTTAAGCAACTTTATGACAAATTACTGTCTCTAGCTTGATGGCTCCCAAGTGACCAGTAAGAAATGTATGTTTTAAATTGAAATTATGCAAAACCTGCTAAGTTAATTATTGTAGTTGGCTATAAAAATCAGTTTATCGTTTATTAAAAGTCAAATAATATAAAATTAGTGCAAGAAATGGAAACATAAAGAGAAAAAAGAAACGTGTCCAGGCGGATATCCTTTACTGACTGATCTAACCACTTTAAATACTCCTCTTGAGACGTTATGGCATTCATATGAGTGATGGACGCCACCGTTAGACACATACCAACGTAATATGAACACATACACGCCGGTCCTAGATTTAATATGAAATAATTATTTTCGCTGATATTAATCAATAATTTTATTTCGCAATGACGTTATTAAAATCATAGGGGAATTTATGATGCATTGCATAACGTATGAAGGAAGATCTTGCAATCGGTATATTTGCGTAAATATAATAAAATATTAGCACTTGTCACTCAATATCATAGGGCAGTAAGAGTTGATAACTAGTACACAATCAATACGTTTTGAAGTTTGAGATTTTCTTTTGTATGTTGGTAATGAAAAATGTGACACATGTCAAGTGTTTTTATTTTTATCAGCATTGGATTGGCTGTCGAGTGTTATGCTTTTCGCGATGCACTGTTTTTGTTTACTATCATTCAGCTATTATAGATTGCGATTTAAAATAAACAGTTGTGTGTATATTTTGTGTAATAATTCTAGTTTCAAGTTACACATGCTCATGTTGTGGTTGAATGTGACGACTGGCAGCTAATCGGTATTTATGAATACCTAACCTAACCTAACCTAGTATTTATATTAGTTTCAATTCTTTATCAGAGCACCTTGTTCTGGGCCAAACAAACTGCAAAATATTTCTCTCACACGGTCTCGGGTAGACATATTAATTTTAAGAAGAAAATTAGCTTCGACGCCTGTTAAATACAATAGTGTTGTGCGTTGCCCGAATACCGTGCTATAATAGCCAACGTGGCTCCATTCTTACACCTGGTCTTAATCAGGCGTACCCCGGAGCTCTAATATCGAGGAGCGATCTTCTTTTTTGACGGGAATGTCTGTAGAAAATATAAATTACCCAAGACAAGGTCGCCACGGACTCAAATGTGCCGAAGATTAAGGAAATAGAATGAGAAAAAAGGGCAATTGAAAGAAATGGAGACTTATTCGGTCAAGTAATTTATGTGAAGAGATCATCACTCTCGCCGACGCAAAACTACCGACGAATGTACGAAAGTAGAATTTTTTTTAGATAGGTCGCGATCTAAAAAAAGTTAGGGAGGCATAGAATTTTTTTAACTCAATAAAAGGGCCACACTAAAAAGGGTTGAGAATCGCCGCCCTACATTACCGGGGATACAATCAATTAGAAATTATTTGCGCGATTATTGGAATCTTTAATCGATTCCGTCCAGCATGTTGTAGATAGTTTTGACTTGAGATGCGTTATCATTGTGGAGTTTCATAATTGCATAATCGTGTGCATTTATCTGTTTTTGACACACTAAATTGTGGTATTATTTAACAGAATTTCGTTCATAGTTTAATAGGAATAAAAAAATGACGGAGTGGGTGTTACGTCACGTCAGCGCACCAATTCCTCTCGACGCCCAACGGCATTCTGCAGAATGGCCGGCTATCTTTAGCCACTGACCATTGTGTTGTTTATTTACTCTCCTGCCCCCGTATATGATTTTCCCGATTTTGATACCACTGATTCATAGTCGGGCAACAATCTCTGACCATCGCCATAACGCTCATTTCGCATTGTTTCAATCGGTGCAGTCCAGCCTCGGCCAACAGTTCCCACGCACTATGATATTTTCATGATGCTCTTTAGGATGGGGATGCCTTTGCTTGAATTAATATATTATTTGTCGAACAACCACAATAAAGATATGAATAAGTGCATTTTTATACCGTTATATTTCTCCAACTCGAATATATAATAGTCTTCTCTAAATGTCAGATAAAATTACTTAAATATTCAAATGGCATTACATGTTTTGTATTTTTTATACTATCAACAGCTTAACGTCCGCGATTTTTTGCTGAATTTCGCATAGTGGCCGGTGAAATTCGCGAGAAAATATGCAAATATGAAAATAATATTTTATCCATATTAATATTCGTAATGAAACTAAATCGTAATCCAGATATTTCTCATAGAAAAGAAACGTATGGCGTAGGACTCATATGGGTCCACAGCCACCAACCTATGTTCTAAGAAGACTCGTGTATGAGTGCACGGTCCTTAAGCTGTTATTTTTTTTTCGAAGCAAGGATATTTGGAGATGCAAAATGTGAAGGTTTATCTTTAAATATTGTATATTATAAGGACTTAATGTCAACCGACTAGGCGAGCTTTTATGTCCGGCAACTAAATTATTAATATAGCATGTTGTTTTTGTAGCCTAATAACCTTTGGTCCCGAGCGATACAAGCCATGGGGTTTCGAATCCCAATGCTGGCAATGTTTTTGGTCAAAAAATGCTGAAATGGATACTACTGTGTTGGACGAATGGCTAACAACCTACTCTCGTGGAAAATCTGTCTAGGTAATATTGATATTGTCCATTTCCAGAGAGGAAATCTTTACATTGTGGAGGCCGCGGGGAGGATAGAAGAGCGAAACGTCAAAGCGACCGTAACAGAGATGCAAAATAACTATACATATCTCTGTTTACGCTATTTTGTCGCCGTCGCTCTGTCGCCGCGATATCTATCGTGCCTGCGGCCTAAATAGTTTAAAATTATTTTTCTTACATCATAATAATCGGAAGAACGGCAGCAAAATTATCAGTCTTTACACTCTCTTGTAAAATTTAAGCCGTTCACAAGTATTATTTCTGTTTTATAATATATATTCCACGCAGATGTTTACACTGTTTCACTAAATTATATTTTAAATCATGACAGAGTCGTCACAATCTTTAATTGAACTATCCACGTGGACGGAAACTCACTTTGCTGTGGGACTCATTCTTGTCTATAAATAAATTTCTTACTACATTATCAAACTATTAATTTCACAGCCAAGCAAGTCACTTTTTCCGCACGAATGTCTTTATTTAGGCATATTCGCCACGTAATTCGTCGATTGATGAGGAATAATTAATTAATTGCACTAATTATATTCAACTGGCGGTTTTGAATTCTTTTGAATCCACGCCATTAGTCATTGCCGATAACGAAACAAACTACACGATGCCATTTGTATTATGAACGATTTACCCACTTGTAAATTGTTTTACACTTGACAATATCTGATAAGAGATATCATGACAACACTGTGCTTTAAAATATAGAATATATATTCTTATTTTGAATTTTTTTTTTCTTCTTTTATGACTTTCTTTTGTTTACCAAACAAGATGAAGTGATAAACATTTCAAAGACAAGATAAAATGTAAAATGTACGATGTTTTAAAGCAAACTCTTTCTTCGCTTCCTTCATAATGTATGCATATGATAATTCTTTATTTATTTTAATTTTATTTATCGAACTTCAAGCTGTGTCATAACTTAGTAATTAGCAAAACATGTATTGTAGATAGTGAAAATTACGCGATTGCTTCTGTCTGTGCGGTTTCTTTTCATGTAAAGTACTTAATATAATATGATGTGTGATTGTTATAAGTGAGTTTGCAATGTAATGATGACGTCTCAAATGATAATAAAAACAATCTATGTAACTGACCACTTTTTACATTCTTTCATTGCTACTTATTGTGTATTCACCAAGAGCTTAACACTCGCCTTACTGTCCTATTTAGCTATGGCGATGGCTCCCGTGTCAAGTAAAAAATTATGTTATTAATTCAAATTATGCAAAATCTGCCAGATCAATTATTGTAGTTAGCTTTACAAATTTTATCATGTATCTAAAGTAAAAAAAAAAAAGAAACAAAGAGACATTTTCGTGCGGATATCCTTTACTGACTGATCGCTTTAAATACTCCTTTTCTTCCACCCTGAGGCGTATGACATCATTCATATTAATGATGAACGCAAACGTAATTAGATAATCACACGTGAATTCCGGCCCTAGATTTAATACGAAATAAATGTTTCAGTTGATATTGATTTAAATTTCGTGGTGACATCATTGAAATCATGGATTTTCATGAGGAATACATAAAATATAAGTACTGGTCACTCTCTATCCTATCTCCAGAGTTGACAATAATTTGTCGATTCGGTGGCCCTTTTGGTTGTTTTGGCTCAGCTCTTGGGTTTTATCGGTGACTGAAATTTTCCAGCGATTTATGTCAACGAAGGTGACCGGCGAGATGATTCAGATCGTTTCTTTAAAAACTTGTTTCAGAGGGCATATTATATTTTTATATGAACGTACAGTACAATCTCATAAGATCGGGTAAATTTTCAGAATTAAATAGAAGAACTCGCTGAAAAAACAGGCAGCTCGCCACAGAGAAGCCATACAGACTAGATCATCAATGTGTTTTCTTTATTTTCTTTCGTAATTCATTCCCTGGTTAGGGTACGTGGCTCGCTGAAGAATGAATCTCTGATATTCACGACTTTCTTTTAATTCTCTCATGTTATGGATAGTATTCATTAACCCTTCAAATACTTTGGATAATTGGTGGGATAAAAGTGTGCGGAATTGAGGCTTATCGGAGGCATCCCCAGTGTGTCTCTCGGTCAATTTTATCTTGGCAGCGTCACATTTGGTATATTAGGTAGCTGGTTTTACACACATCTCCAATTTTCTAGCCTGACCTAACCTAATCTGACCTAACTCGCCAGTATTCGACCCATACACCTGTTTTCGAAATTCGGTTGGTGGTTGGCGATAGAATTTAGATAAATTAACGTATCGCATATTTATAACTGAACTGAATCCACTAAGTAGGATTATATTCGTATATATTTCGACTGTGGAAAGGACGTAACCCATTTATAATACATTACACAGTAGGCCCAAAAAACGTTTTTTTGATGCTATTGGATCAAAGTCAAGAAAATACATTTGCACGACTTTGGAGTATATGAAGACTGGCGTTTTATTTACCTAACTTGATATTAATTCAATAATTAAGAAAAACCAATAAAATTGATGTGCTGGAAGTCGTTTTTCTTGATTGAAAATTTGACAGGCCGTACTTTTGTTCGAAATTAAAAGCCAAATTTATATATTAATTTGGCATTTGTAGTTTATATCCTTTTAATAGAACGTGTATTAAGTTGAATACATTGTGATTATCGAATAAAAGTTATTTTGAAAAATTTAGGGCTACCTACTTTTCCGTTCTGCTGTCGATAGTGTACCAGTGTGGTAAGTGAACATTTTCCTTACAATCGCTTTCAATCTTAGACATTTTATACTGCGTGTATTGTACAGGGGATCTGATGGACGCGTGAGACCGCCATCTCATCTACACTATGTAAACTAAATAACCTCATAGTATATTATTTAATCTGTATCTCATCATCATCAACCACACGCGTCCGGCGCGCTTCTGGGAGCTTACGCCAACTCCATCCTCAGGCATTTATGTAGTGTTTGTTATGCATGCCAATATGCTGCGCGTTCATTTGCGAAGCTGGTCACGTCACGTTATTTACAATGCATTCCAAGTTGCTTCTCAAAGATAGTAAGAGTCATCATCAGAACAAGTTGAGGAAACCAATAATTTATTCTTCTTTCTTTTCAAACATTGAAGTGAGACACATAAGTATTTATAATCTATCGTTTGAAATCTGTTATTTTTAGTGTAAAGTTTTTGTAGTGATTTTATTAGACTAACCACAATGGTCTCCCCGGTAGCTAAGAGGTCAGCGTGCACACCTAGCATCTGGGGATACGGGCACACGACTGCTGGATTTTTTTTAATTCTGAAAATGTAGGACTGGTTGTTTATTGGGTTGAGCAGATATCTGTCAATTCTCGTGAGCAATAATCTGTCGTGACATCGAGTCGTAAGACCGTAAGCGGCAATCTGCCGATTTAGTTTTTTTTTAACATGAAATCAGTTGAAATAGATATCCGCATGGACTGACTAAAGATCGTAAGGAATGTTGCAACCGAAGTCGTTATATATGGATGTTTCATTTTATCGTATGATTTATGTTTAAATTTCGTTAAAAAATCGACGAGCAAAACATCGTAAGCGTCATATAGTTTACGCTTACGATCTTTTGCCGATAACCGCCCGACATGTTTTCACATTGCCGAGATCCAAATACTCTTTTGGAATGGGCATCTTCACACTGTGTACATCCATTTATTCCACTTTTGGAGTGAACATGGTAAAAAAAGGTCCTAATTATATAATTGAAAAATGGTTTGCTTCTCCTTCATAAAGCGAAACCTCTTAACCGTTTCTATGCCATAAGCGCGTTAACGTGCTCTATAATTCCGTGCACGGCAAGCCGGCTATAGAAAATGAGCGAGTATACGCGCTGTATTTTAACACTCAATATCTAGCCAAATTTGACTGTTTTAAATAATCTAATATTTTAAACGCACAGTAACAACTGTTGGAATCAGGGTGAAATATTACGTGATATATTGTCATGAATTATAAATTATTTAAAACTGGTAAACTTCCATACGTGAGATCACTGTTAGCGA
>JAGVSQ010010427.1:0-12924 GCA_022683975.1 Rhyacophila evoluta
TATATATATATATATATATATATATAAAATTACGCGCGTATTTGAATGCAATGTTGTGTCAAAATTTCAAAGGAATCGGTGAAGAACTTTCGGAAATTTAAGATTTTGAACAAACGAACATTTTTTATTTATATAGACATGGTGTGGTAGATTATTAAATAATATTTACCGACCATATGTTCACACTATGAATTACATTTTCTTTTACAACATCGTAAAGTTCCGAAGAGCGGTTCGATATATTTTTACAATATTTACAACCATTATGATAATATTATATGAGCCCACACTCCATGGACAAAATTTGCAGTCCGAAATTCTCGACACGTTAATTTATATGACCACCAAAGGCGGCGCAATCAACAGTATATGAGGGGTGTGGTGAAATAATTGTATAGCCCACAATATGTGATATTTTGAGTTACCCGTTTCAATATTGACAAACGAGACAACTTAAAACTTTGGATAATTAATATTTAAAACTGGTAAACTGGTAAACATATGGAAGTTTACCAGTTTTAAATAATTTAGAATTTAAAACTTTGGAGTTGATTATTTCCGAATCATGTTTATTTAGCTTGACTAATTTTTCGACCATAACCCTTATATGATACTTTAAAAAATGTGCTTTCTATCCAGCCACTCCACAGCTTTCTATCCAGAGACCTTGTCTTAATCAGACTAATTCCGGAACATTGATACCGAGAAGTGACATATTTTATTCGACGGGAATGTCCTGGGAGTAAATATAAATGACCCAATACTTAAATTACCACTACAACAGATAATATAAGACACCAAGCAGAAAAATCAAGGATAAATAATTGTATTGTGACAACTTTCATTTGATTCCTCCTCCCAGTGACCGTGAAGTTAGAGTACGCGCTTCGGAGCCTGATGTTACGAGTTTGATTCTCACGGTTGTTGTATTTGTAAGTATACAAAGATTCATGACTGGATATTCAATGGGTTGAGCGATTAGCTGAGAGCTAATCTCATGATAAAAATCTCTTTATACATATCTTCCTACACATTGTGGATATCGATATGGTAAAATTTCTCCGGTAGTGTAGTTGCTAGCGTGCGCGCCTAGTTATCCAAGAAATGCTGGTTCGATTCCTCATCTGTCAGATTTAAAAAATCAGGGATGCCTGTTGGGTTGAGCAACACAACTTTTATGAAAAATAATCTGTCAAGACGTCTTCACATTTTGGAGATCCATGTCCTACACTTTCCGAATGGATGTCTTCACGCTGTATAGATCCATATGCTCCACTTTGGAAGCGAACATGGTAATGAAAAAAATCTGCAGCACAACTTTAGACAGTCTGTATACGAGCGGTTTACTTCCACAGTGAAATTATTCCGCTGTAGCAAATTTCTATTACGAGTGGGAACAAATATTTAAGTATTCCTCTTCCGACTTCAGCTACGCCACTGAGTTCAACAAATTCAACGCAATGCTATCTTGTCCACATTTCGATAAATCACGACGCATTTCTTGTGCGTGGGAGTACACTTAATGTTGTAGATTTCGCATCGATTATATAAAAGGCTGTCCAAATTACAATAATATGGACTGTTCATGACAACACACACATTTAACGCATTCTAACCTGTGGCGGAGACCATCCTACATACGAATTCTTTGCATTTTTTTCCACAATTACATTTGGTACTTGAATGAGTTAACACGCATCGTCAATGTTTTTAAATGAATAATTAATGTATTTTATTACAATTAGTAATTTGTCACGGCTTTAACGAGCAAATAAGATAACAATTGTCAATTTGTCGCCATCGCTAAAAATGGCACAGTTTTAATCCTTTAGCTTCAAAATCTTTGCTATCGAGAAAGACCACACTTTATAGTTACTATTTATAAAAAAATATTGAATTATTGTTGAAAATATTACATAAGCTTTCTTATTTATAGAGCGTTCTACTTTAATACAATCAAATTCGTTGTTAGCATTTCTCGCTGTTATCACTGATTCTATATATCTTTGTTTGGCATTCAAATGGTTTAATGTTTCGTCACCATAGCAAAAAAAAAAAATTATATTTAACAAACTGTCTTGAACCAAAAAAATCAAGATACGTGTTCCTGCAACATTGGCGACGATTTGTTTGATGTATTTAATCTGATTTTAAAATCAAAAATTGCAAATGAGTCGTTATTTGCTATCTAGGTTTCATCTTTCGAAATCTTCATGCTGTATGTACACACATTATGTACGATCAATAAATATTGCTATGAATAGATATAGCTGTACATAGTATGTTTCATCTTGCATCAGTATACATATTATAGATCACCAGCGTTTCCCCGGTGGCGTAGAGGTTAGCATGATCGTCTAGCAATCCGGGTAATGCGCGTACGATACTCGCATCTGTCGGATACTTTACAAACCAAAAATGCAGGACTGGATGCCTATATATTACATATCCTAATACGGTTGACCTAGAAATGGCATTCAAATAACATATAAAAATTTCCCGTCGCTGCTATTCACCATTTTGTAGGAGTCCTTGTGACAGACACACACAAACGTGTATTTTTTAATTTATAATATACAATAATAATTAGCGCAGTGTGACGTGAATGAGTTAAAAATTAATTTATATACAAATAATAATGAGCCAAATATAATACAAGTTCTCTGTATATTGTAAATGGAATTAATAATAATATAATGTGTATAAGCATGTTATAAACTGTTAATGTGTGCGTTCCTAGGAACATAATTATAAATTATGCGAGTGGCGTATATAAATTAGAACTAATACATTTTTAATTGTAATTAATATTATCTCAGTATAAATTATAGCTTTTATAATCGATTTTGATATTAGCATAAATTAATAAAATATTAACGTTTTTTTCTAAATTTAAAAACATACCTTATTCGACACGAAAAAAAAAACCATCAATGTATGTCTTTACAATGTGGATGGTTATATAAATATTTCAGAAATTTTAATAGATGTTAATTTAAAAAAATGTATTTATATATTTTTATACAAACATAATAACTTTAAAAATACATTTTTGTTGAATCTCTTGCGCCTCATGTATAATTAAAAGCTTAATTTTAAGTCGATTGATGACAGTTTTTGTAACACTTTTTAAAGGGTTTTTATATTGAGAAGTTAATGTATAATATTGATTGTGGAAAGGAAAAAAGGACGTAGCCCACACATGACAATACAGAAGGCACTAGAAACTTTTATTTAATTATTAATTTCGTGCCAAATTCAAAATAAATTCTATAAATAAATACAAACTTAAAGTGGATGAAGACTGAAAATGGTGTTCATTTACCCAATCTGATATTAATTTATTAAATTAATATCAGAAAAAAATAATGAAATTTATGTGGTGAAAATCCAGTATTCCGGTAGAAAATTCGACAGGCCATCTTTTTCCAAACTTAAAAGCTAATTAAAATAATACTTTAGCACTTGCAGCTTCTTACATCCTTATTTATGTTAGAACGTGTATTAGGTTGTATACATTGTGATTATCGAAAAAATCTATTTCAATAAAACTGAGGTATAAATCTGTTTTTCATTCTACAGTCGATGTATTAAAATATTCGTAGTATAGAATATATCATAGAAAAGAAATGGTTTAGGATAAATATTGACTTCTCTTTATACGTATAGTTAATATGAATAGAATACAACATCATAAGAAATAAGTAATCACTTTCCACATACGCACGATGACAAATTAATTTCCTTGTGTTCATGTCATCTAATGGATTTTCTCCCGAGGGACTCTTGATATTAAAAGGACGTGTGGGGAGTTGGGTGTGTTTCGGATTAATGGGAAATTTCTCTTTTTCCGGAGGGGATCTCTGCCGTTTATCCCTCGCCGAATGGTCACTCTTGTAGAATTATATCTGCGAGATTCTCTTCGCGATATTTTATCAATATGCATGACTCATTCATTATTGATTTTTATATACAAAACAAACTACGCTTCCGTGGAGACGCCGAACGATTCGGTGAATGCGGGTTCGATTCCCCATATGTCAGATTTAAAAAAATTGAAAATGCAGGACTGAAAGCCCATTGGGTTGAGTAATTGTTTAACAAGCAATTCTCATGAAAAATAATTTGTTAAGACGTCTTCACATTCCAAAGATTCATATACTCCTCTTTCGGAGTGGATATCTTTACACTGTGTAGATCCATATGCTCCACATTGGGAGTGAATATGGTATAAAAAAAATACAAAACCTGTCTCCCCAGCCGGGGCCGAGTGGTAGATTTTCTCAGTACGATCTAGGTCTTTAAAATGCCGCCCCTCTTGTGCGCCGAAAAATTTATTAATTTTCTACCAAAAATTCTGGTTTTTCGTTTTTTAAGCCTCCCCGCTTTTTTGTCTTGAAGTTTCTACTTTCGTACATCCGTTCAGAATTTTTTCTTCGTAATTTCGAATTTCGGACGTGGTCACGTAATTTAAAAATATTGCGTCTCTTCAGATAATTTCGCCGACTTACAATATTATTTGCATTCGTCAGTTTGGAACATTTGTATTGATTTCGCCACTTTTGCCGCCATTTATATGATGCCGCCTGATGCAATCGTGTGTCTGCTTCATAGGACGACACGCCCTTGCGAAAGACTTGTAAGAAAGACTCGTATTCGGAAAGTTCGGGTTCTATTCCCACAACTGCTGGATTTCTAAGAATCCTAAAATGTAGGACTGGATGCTCATTGGATTGAGCAATTGACCGACAAGCATTTCTGCGAAGACATGTCTTCAAATTACGGAAATCTATATACTTCACTATCGAAGCGAACATGGGTAAAAAAAATACAAAGCTACAATCATCAACAGGCTATTTCAATCAATTGCTATGTTTGCTCTCTTAAAAGTTGAAATTCGTAAAATTACCCGCACACGCCAGCCAACTCCATACAGTAGCATACACATTCGCTTAAGTTTTTTGCTGTCCCTGAACATTTTACACAAATGGAGTTAGCTGGTTTGCGAATCATGCCATCGATATTGTGATTTTACTTGTAAATCATATTTCATTCACTGTGTTCTTGATTCGAAAAACTTAGCATCAAAGCAAAATATGATGATTCGTACGCTAGAATAATTAATTTTCTATTTATTTTCTTATCAAATTATCTGCGTTTTTGCTTATGGGGGCAGTATTCTTGTTGATATTATAATTCGACTGTGAAAAGGAAAAAGGACGTAATCCACAAAGAACAAAATTCACAGGAGGCATAAAAAACGTTTATTTAACGATTTTGAGCCAAAATCAAAACATTGTATTGACAAAGCCTTGAAGTGCACGAAGACTTAAAACTGGTGTTTCATTTACTCAATATTATATTAATTCAATGAGTTATTTAAGAAAAAATAGTAAAATTGATGAGGTGGAAGCCACTTTACCTGGTCGCACAGTTCATATGCCATTCTTTTTTTAAACGTAAAAGCTAAATCTAGACACAAATTAGGCATTTTCAGTTGACATCGTTTTGATAGAACGTGTATTAAGTTATATACATTCTGATTTTCGATTAAAAGCTACATCTATTTTTCTTTTACGCAGTTGATTACTATATGTAAGAGAGTTTGAATGTTTTTTAGGGATGGAAAATAGTATGATAATAATTAGGTTGATATAAATCGATCACTTAGCAATGGAATCTGTAACCCAAATTTTATCTAGATTACTTTCAAACCCCAATTAGGTTAAACGTTAAACGAAGCCATACCTCGCTTGTTGTACGTAACCTGAGGGATAATCACAAATCAGTGCTGTCAGCTGATCGATAAGGCAGCAAGGTGTGCCGAGGTACGCGGAGACCTTTGGCGTGTGGTGTCGACCTGGTGGTACAGGGTATTGTACACTATCCAGGTGAGAGGTGCGGCGCCCGCTTGTGCCAGGGTGACGCTGCATATTCCCTAATTCGTAGGTACTAAACTGGGTGAATGTCCCGAATATAGGTATTTTATCATTTGTTAGCATGGCGTCCGACAAGGAGGAATCGAAAATATTTTTTTTTAAAGACAAGGAAATCCGGATATAATATATATAGTATATGGATCAACACAGTGCGTAGATATCCACTCCGAAAGAGTTTATGGATCTCCGCAATGTGGAGACGTGTTGACGGATTATTTTCATGAGAATTGTTTGTCAGAAAATTGTTGAACCCAATGGGCACTAGTCTGCATTTTTAATTTTTTTTTAAATCCAACAGATTTGGGAATCAAACCAGCATTTCCAGGATTGCTATGCGCGCACGCCAACCTCTACTCTACAGGAGAGACATGAACTAATGAACTGACCTAATAATGTATTCACGCAATGGGCGTCCAGTCCTGCATTTTAGGATTTTTAAACATATATATAATATATTATCAGATATTATCATAACGCGTTTAACGCATAAACATTGGATGTACACAGTGCGAAGATATCCACACCGAAAGAGGAGTTTATGGATCTCCGCAATGTGAAGACGTCTCGACAGATTATTTTTCACAATAATTGTTTGTCAGACAATTACTCAACCCAATGGGAGTACAGTCCTACATTTTTTGAAATTTTAAAAAATCTGACAAATGGAGAATCGAATCCGCATTCCCCGAATCGCTAGGCGCACACGCTATCAACTACGCTACCGGGGAGATAACAATATAATATAATAATATCACACAATGTTATTAACACCCACAGTTCAGTCATTTCGCACGCCACTGCGGCAAAAGATAATACTATAATATACGATATGGGTAGGAAGAAAATTGTCGTATCATCATTTCGATACTTGGATACGTATGTACTTCACGAAATGTATGCCAAAGAAAAAAACACGAAGCGTCAGGATGGCACGAAGAATGGGTGGTCTGCTGAAGAAGAAGAAAGAAATGCACCTAGTGACACGTTGTAGGGATGATAAGACGCTTTTGTATTTATCGATTGTATCGTTGGATGACTATGATATATTTGACTCAAATGCGTAATATTATATGAGCAAATAAACAATAATATGAGGAGCGTTCATTATTTTGATTACCTCGGTATGACTTGGATAAATTGGGCGCAATAAAATAACAACGTACATGAAACCAATGATCTCCTATTTATAAGTTATATCGTCGTTGTGAACAGAAAAGTTACTCACATTTTTTGTAAAAAAAAGTGTTAGACACGTCGGAATACATAATTTTGAACTTCACATATTGGGTAAAGACGATCACTAATAATTGGATGTAGTTAAGCTGAAGACATCCAAATTATGAAGACATTGTATTGCATATAATGCTTCGAAAAAATCAATGCTTTAATACTACAAAGACACTAGATCAGAAATATAAACCCAGAAGAAGTAATCGCTGTTTTTTCTAATCCGCATACTAATAATCTACAAAAAAAAAATGTCTCTACAAAACGTCCATGTGGTTACGTCCAGAAACTCACTCTTATATTCATATATTCTGCGATACAAATGAACAAGACCAGTTATATAACTAGACAGGTGAACAGTGGGTGATATCATACTTTTCCAAATGGATTCGTTATTAATAAAAGTGAAGCTGATTACAGAAGCTGAAAACACAAATTAAAATTTTTCATTTTATTGCATGACATGTTTTAAAAGTCAGTTATTTAAAATGACAAAGACACCCAATCAGCGATATATAATACATATAGAAGAAGTAAACGCAGTTTTTCCTAACCCGCATACTAACAATTCACAAAAATAATATCTACAAAACGTCTATGTGGCTTGAGCGTTTTAGGCTTTAAAGTTTAAATGTACGTTTTTTTATGTACACCATGTTTGCTCCCAAAGTGGAGCATATGGATCTACACAGTGTGAAGACATCTTGAAAGATTATTTTTCACGAGAATTGATGGCCATACAATTGCTCAATCCGATGGGCATCTAGTCCACCATTTTTGGTGTTGAAATCCAACAGATGGGGAATCGAACACGCATTTATCGGATTGCTAGGCGCGCACGCTACCAACTGCGGTACCGGGAATATATTAGATTACTCAATTAAAATATTTTTTTTGACCACACCTATTTATTGTTGTATAGTATTGGATTGATATATTGTTTTATCTATAAACAAAAAATACACTAAATATAAACAGTTTCAAGGTTTTATGGGCAAAGACTAATATAATATTAATAGAAATCAAGCACAAAACAGCCGAAATTTAAATTAGCACCCACAAAACAATCAATAGATTTTAAAGTAGTTCATTTTTCTAAAATATAATTATCAAGAAAGGTGTAATATATGCCATGTGAGTATTTTAATTTCATATTGCATTCTTAATAATAGAAAAATTCATACTAAAAATTAATTTGTTACTTTAAATTTTCAATCGCGTTTCACTAAGTTAACTTAGAATGTAGCATGGACGTCTTCTGTTTAACTATTTTACATTCATATATCGTCGTATTACTGTCAAAAGACGTTAAAGTAAAAAAGTGAGTTTTGAGATAAGCGAGTTTTAATGTTTGAGTCTCTCTGTCAAATACATTTTACGACAAATTCTTAAGGTATAATGTATTATTTGATAGAAATTGTCGTAAAATTTATTTAACAAACATTAAAACTCGACTATCTCAAAACTCACTTTCATACTTTAACGTCTTTTGCCAGTAATACGACGATATATCCATAAAAATGGCTGGCATCGTTCTGCCCATGGGGAACATCCAAGCATCTTTGACCGTGTATATATCTAAATACACCTTAAATACAAATACCTATATACCTAAATACACCTTAAAATTATGGAAGGACCATTTACAGGGCATATATTTACGCAGATTTATTTAAGGTCACGAGATTACACATGAAAAATGAGAATGTATTTAATCAAAGAATTCCAATTTATTATCAAAATGATAATTATCTGAAATAATTAATAATAATCAATGAAAAATGATATTGTATTAAATCGAAAGGGTGTTATTTTGGTACCGCATTATACCAAGTTATTATCTAAATGATAATTATCGAAAGTAGGGAATAGTAATATCGATATGTATTCATGTGAAGAAGTTGTTTGCTTCACCGTTAAATTATTATCAGCAGCTAATGGACGGTTCACGTCGTGCACACGTGTAGCAGTAATCAATCCCTTTAATATTTAATTGTTTACTTAAAATAAATACTAAGTAATGTTGAGACGACGCATCGTTTCCCGCGCGTATCGAATTTATTATAAATCCAATATTGATTTACATAAGTGGCGCAAGAGACGGGCGACTAATTGAGGCAATGTTTGACAACCGCAGGTGACACACAGTTCGAGAATACGATTTCGTATCATGTTTTCTTTCAAAAAGTTAACATCAAATGTAAAGACTTAGCGTTATGTACTGTCAACTATCTACATTTTTCGAATCTTACAGTTGTCAAGTTTTTAAAATATGTTGGAAATAATTATAATTGGTATCCCCGGTAGCCGTGAGACTAGAGTGCGCGATTCGTGTTAAGGGAATGAGGGTTTGATTCCTACATTTGCCGGATTAAAAAAATCCAAAACACAGTACTGTATTCTCATTAGTTGAGCAATTGTATGACAGCCAATAGTCGTGGCAAATAATCTTGTAGATAGACTTGTCTACACATTGCGGAAATCCATATGGTCCACATAGTATGTATATATTATAACCAGACATCCATGATGTATATTGTTAATGAGAAACGAATAGTTTCCTAAACTGAACAATTGAAATATTTAATGCATGAACTTGAAGAGAGGTCACACCCTAAAAAGGTTTAGAGCCGCTGGAGTAGACGTTAGCGTGTGCGCCTAGCAATCCGTGGAATGCGCGTACAGTTCCCGCATTCACCGGATTTAAAAAAGAAAGCCGAAAATACAGGACTGGATGCCCATTGGGTTGGGCAGTGTCTGGCAAATAATTTTAATAATCTATCAATGCGTCTTCACATTGCTGATCCATATACTTCACTTTCGGAGCGATCATGGTATAAAAAAATCCTTAATAACTACTTGTAAATATTCATATTAACAAAAATTCATTTAAAACAATGATGGGTCACGTCAGGAGGAGTCAAAATTTTGTCAAAAGGCACAATTTTTCTGATGAATTCTGGACTATGATAAGATTAAAACACGAAACAAAAGCACAACGGATGTAGCTAATATAAATTGAAAGAAACAGACGGAATTATAACAGACGAAATCAAAAAGAAATCCACAGACAAAAAAGAAAATAAATTATGCGCAACAAATTTTAGCGGCGTTTAATTGCGTCAGGAAATTACATTCACGCCGAGGAATCATCCTTTTATTCAAAATGGAAATGACATTTTTTTTCTTTGTTCCGAATTAATGGACAATTAATTTGCTCCTCTGACCACCGAAATTTTGAATAATGTCACTTATGCAAATTAGAGGGCCCACCTTTCTCTCTCGCCTCGCAAAGACCCTAATTATATTTCAAATAAAAAAGAAAAACATAACGCAAAGGCCGGACACGAATAAATTCGGGGGATATAAGCTATGTCATATTTAACGCTACTCATGCTTTGCAGTTATCATAAATACAATAAATGGCGAATTAAAAAACTAAATATACATGATAGACACTCACTGATATGTGTGGTCTAATTAAGAACTCTTGATAACAGGCGCCTGCTTCCGATTTTGGGGATGCGGTGGTGTGACTTCGTTCGAAATGAAAAGATAAGAGAACAGACCATGCAGACACATATTACTGACAAAGTGAAGCTGGGACGCTGGACATGCCTCGTATTGCGGATGCCTCAAGAAAGTCTGAATTTTACTTGCCTATACTTCAAGCCGTCTGTTTGTCGGCATCCCGGAAGGCCGCTGAATATTATCTATATCGATAGAATGTATTCGGCGAAGTTACAGGATGCAGGTATGACCTGGGAGGACGCAACAATACTGGCGGGCTGCATGAATTATTGGAGGCGGCACGTGGTGTCCATATGCTCCACTTAGGGAGTGAATATGGAATAAGAAGAATATTTGTTGGTTACGATCTACAGTAGCGATTCTCACAGCAGGGATAGATACAAATATTTTGGAGGCTCGCATAAAAACAGATTATTTTTTATTGATATTAAAAATAAATCTGGTAAGTATACATCAAACTTGTGAGTGGTGCAATGCGATCAAACAAAATAAATTATCTCCTTCTGAATTTTAATTAAGTCCCCAGTCCGGGATGTTTTTCTACACATATCCACTCTTGGGGTTTTTTTAAATGTAAAAGGGGGCGCGAACCAAAAAGTTTGAGAAACACTGGTCAAGATGAACGCAATCAAGGGATGCTAGTGTGACCTCGGAGAAACAAAGTCTTTTTTGTAGGTAACAGAAACTTCTTGACGTGTTTTGTGGAGATTATATGCTCCACGTAAGGAACGGATACAACGATTATGGCAAAAAAATATATAAAATTTAATGATATATATTTCCATTGGTTCTAATTGGAATAAGTAATAGTAAATCTATGTAATTTTACTTATAAATTGCAAAATGTAAATAGCGTTTTTAAACTCGGTGTAGTGAAATTGTATTAATTGCCTCGTGCGTACTCTTCGTACGGTCGTTAAATTAGCAAAAAATAATCATTATTCCGATATATTTAAATTTTTAATTCGAGTTCGACTCTGGCGGTATCCGCCTTTACGAAAATGGCCATCGACCGACTGTGTTTAATATTTTTAAACCGACAAGGGTTAACTGGAAGAGATCATCAACCAAAAAAAAATATATATATTGAAATGTTTAATTAATCTTACTAACACTTAGTATAAATTCATAGATCAAATATAATTAAAAAGTAGTATTTTTGTTGAAAATTCACAATGTACACAGCCAAATACACGTTCTGTCAGTGCGAATAAAGCGGAAAATGCTGAATGATTGTCCAAGTTCAACTTCAGATTTTGAAAAATATATAACCTACCAAATTTGAGAGTAGAAAAAGGGAATCAAACCTCATTCACGGCATTAATGCTCTGTGAGGGTTAATGCCTTTTGCCTAAATAGGGTCGAATCGACTGTGGAAAGAAAAGAGAACGTAACCTACAAAGAATAAATTTTACAGGAAGCACAAAATACGTTTATTTAAAGAACACTACATAGACACAACCTTAAGGTGCATGAAGACTTAGTCTGATGCTTTATTTACTCTATATGATATTAATTTAGTAAGTTATTTAAGAAAAACCTATAAAATTGATAAGGAGGAAGCTTTTTTTTCTAGTCACTAATTTCACAGGCCATCCTTTTTTATTTAAATTTTAAAGCTTAATTTAGGCACTAATTCGGCGTTTTCAGCTAATATTTTTTGATAAGCCGTTTATTACGTTGTATACATTCTGACTATCGAATAAAAGCTATTTTGAAAAATTGAGGGTTGTGTCCTTTTTATTTTCCGCAGGAGATATATATTTAACCATGTCTGCCCCGGAAGTAGAGCACCTGGATTTCTACAATGTGAAGACATGCATTGGCAAGCTATTAACGAGTAATTGTTGAACATCTTTCTATACCATGTTCGCTCTGAAAATGGAGCATATGGATCACCTACATGGTGTGAAGATATCCAATCCGACAGTAGAGTATATGGATCTTTGCAATGTGAAGACGCCTTGATAGATTATTAGAATTATTTGTCAGATAATTGCTCAACTTATAAGAATACATACCTGCATTTTTTTATTTTAAAATCCGACATATTTGGGAATGGAACACGCATTTTTTGGACGCCAGGCGCGTTCGTTCGCTAACCTCTACGCTTCCGGAAATAACGGTACTTATTTATTTATTTTGTACATTACAAATTACAAGTTTAATATATTAACAACACGATATACATATAGTTATGACGAAAATATCAAAAACATATTAAAAT
>JAGVSQ010010428.1:0-12923 GCA_022683975.1 Rhyacophila evoluta
TACATAATTACACAATACTCTTTTATAGTGCATTGCAACGCATGTCGGGTTCAGCCAGTTTTTTTATAAAAATGTAATATACAGACGAAATACCAGTTGTATTACATTATTCAACTGTTATACGGTTTAATATCAAATAATATGAAAATCATTTTGAAACAAAGATTTTTTAAGCAGTTTGGATTGCGTTCATTTTTAAATGACTTATTGGTGGAACAGTAAATATACATTCGACTGTGGAAAGTAAAAAGGACGTAATCCGCAAGTACAAATTTTAGAGCAAAAACGAACAATGTTTTTTTAATGATCTTGAGCCAAAGTCCAAACATTACACAGACACAATCTTTAAGTTCACAAAGACTAAAACTGGTATTTTATTCACTCAGTGTGTAATTAGTGTAACTCAAAGTTATTTAAGAAAAGCCAGTAAAATTGATGAGGAGGAGATCCCTCTTCTTTGTCGCAAATTTCACTGGCCATCCTTTTTTTTTAATTATGGCTAAATTTAAACACTAACTCGGCATTTTCAGCTTACATCCTTTTGCTAAAACATGTATTAATTTTGAAAAATTTAGGGCTACATCTTTTTTCTTTTCTACGGTAGATATTATATTTAAAGTCTACAAAGTAGAACTTAAATATACTTCAACAATGTACCATTATCCATATAACGACTAGAATTCCTTAACTTTTACTTTTTCTATATCACAGGGTCTTTCAGTAGAGAGCAATTTATCTTCTTCTATCTGTGCCTCTTCTGTAAAGGAAAATATGACAGTCAGATTATTTTGCAACGTTAAAACATATTCAATAACATAAAGGTTTCGAAAAAATCTCTAATGCAAAATCGGATATTCAATACCTTGAACAATTAGCTCACTATAGGATACTTCTTTTAAAAAAAAGCCTTTAAATTGCATTAATTTCTTATCGTGGTTCTATTGATTATGTTTATATGTGTAAAACCACACAATTAATACTTTATTATACTACGTTATTTCAGAGCAAGGCCGTAGTCCACCCATTATTAATTTTACAGAAGACACAACTTTAAAGTTCACGAAGACTTAAAGTGGTATATTATTTGCCCAAAATGATATAAATTTAAAAAAAAAGATATTAAAAAAATATCTCTTCTCTGATCAAAAATTTGACAAGCCATCTTTTTTAGCCAACTAAGAAGCTAAATTAAGTTACTAATTTAGCATTTACAGCTCACATCTTGTTGATGGAACATGTATTAATTTGTATAAACTGTACATATTTAAAATAAGCTATTTTAAAATATATCCCGTGTGTTTACCTATATCTAAAGATTCTTCTAAATCATCCCAAGATTGTCTTTCTGCAGATCCGAAAAGCACAAAGCAAACGTTACTTCCAAAGTAAACCCCTGCGGCAAGGAAAAATACCACACGCCACTGTTGGAGATCAGTCTGAAAAAATATTTAAGCAAAATTTGATTTTTGATTGAGTCTTTCATGATTAACTTCAATAGACATTAACGATGATAGCACAATAGAAACGTGTGGCGGAGAAGTGTACCATCAACACCTTATAGTCCATCAAAAACGTATCCGATGCTTTCTTCAACATTACGCCACACCCATCTTATCACACGCGCTTATCAAATAAAATGAATGTCAAAAGAGATATATGTTTAAATATCATTACGTCTGTTATAATATGCTGTTAAAATTAAGCTTTTAATATAAGTCTTTAAGCTATTTAAAAGTATACAAAGTGTCTAACCGCATCCGTTAGTATAGCTCCAGCTGCTAATGGGGCAAGATAAGCAGCGGTGGAGGCAAAGAAATTTCCCAAGCTCATCAATGTTCCTGCAAATCTCGGAGATAAATCAATGTGATTCATCTGAAAACATTTTAAAATGCGTTATACAACATAATACATCACCAGCAAAAAATCTGCTGTGAGTTTGTGAATGTAATTTTAGGAAATGAGATTTTTTTAGCATTTCCGTTGTGCACAATGTAAAGGCAGCTGCTCCGTAAGCAGAGTAAACGAATCGCTGTAATGTGAAAACATCTTTAGATAGATTATTTTTCACGGAAACCGAAAAAAATCCAGCAATTGTGGGAATCAGCTATGGTGCAATACTTATATAACTTTGAATTGTGTACAATGACTACGAAATATAAAACAAATACCGAAATGTTTAATAATAGTAGCGTAGTTGGTAACATTCAGGCTTGGAAATCCGGGGAATGCGGGTCCAATTACCCATCTGTCGGATTTAAAAAATTAAAAAATACAGGACTGGATGCCCATTGGGTTGAAAAATTGTCTGACAAACGATTCTCGTGAAAAATAATCTGTCAAGACGTCTTCACATTGCGGAGATCCATATACTTCACTATCGGAGTGGATATCTTCACACTGTGTTGATCCATATGCTCCACTCTAGGAACGAAGATGATATAAAAAAAAATATGTATACCAAAAATCCAGTGCATGCCAAAGAGTCAAATGTGGATATTAATGTAATTATAATAATTGATAATGTGAGACTTCCAGCTGGAACTTCAGTTAATATTACAAGTAACAACGCTGGGAGCCAATTTCCTGAAAAAATATTATGTAATTACATGAATTTTAAGATTTTTAGATATTTATTTAAAATAATATTTATAAATATACAGCTACATACAAATTTTTTCTCCGATCATTTTTCGATTGATAAATTAAGTCACGAGCTTAAATCTCGTAAAATAAAAATATTAAGTGAACTATTCCACATACCGATTGTAGCCGAAAGCTTTCTCACGGCAATAACTGATAATATCTTTCTATTGATAAGCAGATCAGCAATTTGGCTGGCTGCTAGTCCAAATATAACAGCAGCTAATGAAGGTAATGTTGAAAGAAGGGCACTCTGAAAAAATATGCAATAATATTTATAATATCGATACCAAAACATTCCAAAAATGTGTTAATAAAGTATTAAGAACTTAAAGGTCTATTTTCTTAGAAAGACAAATTTAATGTATGGTAATCAGACAGACTTTGGGTTATCAAATAAATGGATATGCTGGTGAATCTTTATTTGTTTCAGTGTTTTATCAATTTTCTTTGGTTTTCAATTAAAATTTCGATAAAATATGTAATGTTACTGAAAATAATTATCTTCAACCCGATAACTGAAAGCTTCGCGTTTTCACTTTAGAGCCTAAATTGTGAGTTTAATTACATCAGCTACTGCATTAAAATATCCAAAGATACAGAAATAGATATCAGACCGTTTAAAGAATGGTAACAACTAATTCTCGCGAACAAAAAATGGTTCATATACTCCATTTTTAGAATCGAAATGTTCATACTGTGTATATCTAAATGCTCCAAACGAGACACTTTTGGCATGAAAAGCGCTTCAAGTTCGTTACGCCACGGTATAAGCCCATATAATGGAGTGTGGAGACGTGGTGAGTGGTAGAGGGGAAAACAAGGTACCACTGTGATGACACCACTGCACCCCAGGGTACCACTGCACACACTTTGGAAATACCTGGTCTAGAGAGAAATGTTAATATAATGTAAGTACGGCAACTTACATCTTTGACATCAACTTTTAGTGCCATTTTCAAATAACTAGGAGTTTCCGCAATCATCATAATAAATCCAAATGATGATCCGCCCTGCACCAAAATCAGAGCAAACACTCTCGGCGAAGTCAATATTGACTTCCATGGAACTTTCCTCACCTGTAAAACAGTATACATCTTAACAAGTTTGATATAATTTAATAAATTGTTAAGTATATAATGCAATATTAATATAATTTTATTATCTAACGCATCAAAAAAAAAAAAAATGGAAAAATATTTTCAAGCTTAAAAGCTGAAGTGCTTTTGAATAAAGCTCTGATTTATATCATCATCGTTACTATTAAATAGAACAATAAAAGTTCCGAGAAAATTCAAAGACTTATTAGAAGTTTAATGACAACTTAACTGATTAAACTGATAAACAATTTAAACCCAAATTAATTAATATTTTTTAGTTCAACTATTTTGACCAACTCGTTTTACAAAATATTACCATAAAAAACTGATCTGACAGTTGATGGCTTTCATCTAAACCATCATCTTCAAATATAGCGTATATATATATATATACCTTGTTTATCTCATCACTTCCAAGTGATTGTTCGATGAAAAATCTCTCTTCGTATGATATAAATGGGTGTTTAGCTGGAGAATCAGCACCTAGTATATACCAAACTATTCCCACAATAATGCTTAGTGTTCCAAATACATAAAAAATACTTGGCCACCCGATACTTGTAGCGGCCAGAAGACCTGATGTTGGCAAGGCCACCAGCATACCAAAATTGGCACCTATGAAATAAAAACAAAAAAACAGAAATAAGACATTCCTATTGCCAGGTTTTTATCATCTCTTTATACGTTTACAGCCTGTGTGTTTTTTTACACTCAACGCAAAATAGGACGGCATTTAATTAATTGAATTATGAAAATTTTATTGATCTTTATGAGATCATGGAAGTAAATTATTATTGGCTTTATGTAGTAACATTTGAAGAATTTATGTATTTATTTTGTTCGGCAAATATTGGGAAAAGACTAAAATATTAAGAAATCGTAGATAAACGATATAAATCACTGTCATTCTGACAAAGTTGTTTGTGGATTTTATGAAAAATTATACCAGGTACTTTAAATGCTTATTGATTGAGTTTCATGCTTAAGTTAATGTTTTTTTTCGTATCGATAGCTTAATGTGTGATATTGTTAATTCTACGTTTTGCTGAAAATTACTTAATAGTGATATCATGTTGCATCATATTGCAAGTCATATTGAAAAAAACGTCCCAAGAAAATTTGTCAACCCCATTGGTCCCTAAAACCTATACTGCAAAACATATAACTCCTACCAAAGATCTACCAAAAGTATGTTTTTGCTAAGCATCTCTACAAATAAAACGTTCAAAATGTGTTTTGCATACATAAATAGCAAAATAATCAGCTTTTTGCACTTTCCTGCAAAATTTGCCAAATTGAATTTACCAAATTTGCACATTGAGCTATCGATATTGTGTTTCAAAATTTATTCATTAAAATATATTTGGTTATCATTTTACTACTTATCGCTCATTTCCATTATAGTAAAAAAATTATTATAAATAATTATCCGACAAAATAAAACTTTCTTACCAACGTAAATAAACGTTCCCATTCGATTTCTTTCGCTAAGCGGTGACCATTTACCCAAAATTGTATGAATGGATGGCAAAAAACATCCTTGAGCAAGTCCTTGAACAGCTCTTAAGAAACAGACTCCTTTCCAGCTTCCCTTAAATAATAACGTCACAAAATATGATAACTACACAATGTACACTCCATCCACCCGCCTTGTTCTTACACCTGGGCATAATCAAACGTATCCCAGACCTCTTACATTGAGAAGAGATCTATTTTATTCGACGGGAATGTCTCGGGAGTAAACAAAATTTTACAAGACTTAAGTCGTTGTTTAGCAGAAAACAATTAGGTATTTTTTTACATATCATGTTCATCCCCAAAATGGAGTATATGGATCTACAGAGGTTGTAGATATCCACCCTGAAAGTGAAGTATATGGATCTTTGCAATGTGAAGATGTCTCGACAGATTATTTTTCACGAAAATTGTTTGCGAAACAATTGTTTAATCAAATGGGCATCGTGTCCTGCATTTGGAATTTTTTTTGATCCGATAGATAGGAAATCAAACCCGCATTTGCCGGATTGCTCGGTGCGCACGCTTACTTCTACGCTACCGGGGAGTAGATAAAGTATATAATTTGTGAGTATATAAATACAGTGGCTTTCAATTACTATTATTATTATTTTTAAATTATAAAGATAAGGTAACAATCGAGTGGCACAAATTATAAACGGTCACAAAGGACCCAAGAAAAAGAAAGAATAGATATATTGTATCCATGACTTACCACGGTGGCTGCAAATGGTATCACATAAGTGGCCAATCCATTCAGTAATAAACCGATTGCGATGAATTTTCTCCCACCATATTTGTGAGCCAACTGTCCTGCGGGAATTTGCATCAAAGTATACCCCCAGTAAAACGAACTCAGTATGAAGTCTTGGTGTTTTTTAGACCAGTCAAAAGTCTGGAAAAACAATTTTTAATGAATAAAATACATATCAATAGTGCAAGCATTACTGAATAATACTTTTACAAAACGAACTTTAAATATCCATACACGAACGACTATACTAAATTGTAATGAACATAGACATATATAAATGATTCATACTGTATAACAGAAAATACATTATCTGCTTGTCACACAGGCTCTTCTTTGATGGAAAATTTTTATTAGGTCAACTGTTTTACTTTTATTTTTTAATATGATCGCCTATGAACAACAAGAGACTAAAAATATTGTATATAGATAAGAATTGAAATAAATTTGTAATAACTAAGGAATAAAATTCATTACGCAAAAGGCATTAACCCTCACAGAACAATAATACCGTGAATGAAGTTTGATTCCTTATTATTGCAAGCAAATTTGGTAGGTCTTTATTTTTATAATTTTGGGCCAAAGTGAAAATCACATTGAATTCTATGAATTCTATTCTATTACATTTACACAATCTGATAATAATTTAATAATTTATTTAAGAAAAGCCATTAAAGCTCATGTAGTGAAAGTCATTTTTCCACGTCACGAATTTTAATGATTGCAGCTTGCATCCTTTTGATAGAAAATAAAATTACATTAAGTTGAATACGTTATGATTATAAAAAAAAAACAAGTTTGAAAATGACTGAGGGTTACGTGCTTTTGCCGTTCTACAGTCGATGTGGATATCTGTAACGTGATTATCTATTTTGATTTTTTTTAAGGTTATTGGTTGACAGAAAATTCTACATATCTTTACGTGTTCAGTCCCATATACTTATATTTACGTTAATAGTAACGCTGTCTTTTTGCTTACCAACTCAGCCATCAAACCTCTTAATCAATTTCTATATTTAAAATCATCTCTCTGAAAAAGCTGACATTTTAAATTTGCGAGTATTTTTGCGTTTCATTTAGAAATAGTGAAGCCTTGCGGAGAAAAAATGGCGGCAAATTTTAAATAGTAACCCATTTTATGATACCTTATAATACTGCGTAATAAAATTAAATTTTGCACATTCATCTATTGATTCATTCGACTAAAATCAGGTATAAAGATTCGTGAATGAAAATTTTCTTACCGTTGCTATTTCCTTCGGCGTAGTGGCATCGGTCATAGCAATAATAGCAACGCTCATGCTGACTCTTAAACTATACGCACATGACATAACCATAAACAATATTGCTGTCTGAACATGTCTGTAACCCCATCCTTGTCAAAATGAAAATAAACAAAATTTGCATATTTAAATACATCCATATTATAAAAAACATCTTAAATTACATGAAATAATAAAATATATTGTTTTGACTATTATTTTTACATACATATATACTAGCTGTACCCGGTCACGCGTTGCTGTGGCTCAGTCTGATTAAAAAGAAAGCATGATATTACCTGTCACAGGTGTAGAATTTATATAATAATTGGTATGGAAAAACACGCACGTACTCAAATGCAACGTAGTGTCAAAATTTCAAAGCAATCAGTGAAAAATTTTCAGAGATTTAAGATTTTGAACAAACGAATATTTACATTTTTATTTATATAGATATATAAATTAAAGCATACGGATCTCATTACTATGGAGATGATTGACTTTATGGGGGCTATATTTTCTAAGTGAAATTATTCCATCTTAACAATATTTAAAGGAGAACATTTTCAATGCGTACCTTTTGTATAAAAGAACCATATTTCATGTTAACTTGTAGAAAAATTAATTTCAAAAACATTTATTATCAAACACTGACACTGGAAAATGTGCCGTATGGTTCCTTTACACAAAAAGTACTTGTTCAAAATGATCCATTTTAGATTTTGACACAGTCCAAAACTTTGGAAATACGTATACTAATATCCCTCATACGAATCTTTGCTGTCCAAAAAAAATACGTTGACAGGTTTTTTCACAGAAATTGGTTATCAAGCAATTGTTCAAACCATCGAGTATCCAGTCTTGAATCTCTAAAATTAGATGAGGTTATTTTTTTAATTTTGTAAGTACCCAAAACCTCCGTTTTTTATGCCCAGAAGCTAACTTTTCAGTCACAGAAAGAGCATATCAAAGGTTTGGTAAGTAATCAGGTTTATAATTCACCAAACATCAACAATTTCTTCTTTTACATTCCTCTCTTTACTTCTTTAATAATCAAATGAAATTTCATTTTAAATATATCTTTTCAATCAACAAAAGAATATTTTATGAAATATGTGATTGTAGATTAAACCATTGGTATTTCAATCCGAGAAAATTAATACAATTTGATATGATCCGATTCATACAAAACAGAAGATTGTCAACCATTTTTGGTTGTCGATAGCTATCCGCCGAGAACACTGTTATCATAAGCGATTCCTAATTATTATTCTATTACACCGTACCTTAACTAATGTTTTATAAAATGCTTATATTTAAAAAAATCATTTCAGAACACTTCAATTTATTTGGAATCTTTTGCTACTATAAAAACACTAAAAACTTTACTTTGCACTTGCTTAATTGTTTATACATTTAAAATATTGTAGATTTTTAATAAAAAAATTAAATCTAAGTTTAGCATCAATCAATACCATATAAAAAGTACTTAGAATCACGTCTTCTTGACACATATATTTAATATAATATCACATACTTATACATTGCAAATCATAAATATAAATATCGATTTTATTAAACTAAATTTTAGAATTCGATTTTAACGTATACCGTGTTTTAAGATTTCTTCTTTCTCCACAGGAACAGAAAGTTTTTCTGGAGTGTCCAGCATTTTAACCACTCAAAGATAAAACAGTAGAAAACTTAAGTTATATCTAAAAAGAGTTTGATAGTAATGATGCTGTTAAAAAACAGCATGAATGTTTCGTTTCGACGATGAAATCTACAATGATAATTTCGCATATGCTATCATTATGGTATTTATATCCCAGAAGCTTTTGATAAGAAAATATTGTTTAGTAATAAACAGTAAATTAAATGAAACTGTAAAACCATTGTCTAAATTTTATTTTTTAAGCATATTAAATTAAATACATAACCTGAAGTCATTACTCTTCGCTGAAAGTAAATAAATTTGATATAATATGTGTACAAATATGCTTTCGCCTATCTATCTTATCAGAACACAACATGAAAATTATTATTTTATTACGTACGTCCATGTGAAGTTCATATAGTGTGTTTTTTTATGTATAGCAATATTTTTTATACACTAATGGATTTGGAGCAAATGCATTTACACAATGTGGAAACTTGATGAATATTTTTTATTTATTTTATAGATGTTGTAGCATTACAAATTGTATGTTCAATACATTAACAACACAATATATAAAAAAAAATAAAAACATATTAAAATATGAGAAAGATTTTTTTTAAATACAGAAGGAATACCACGTAAATTAGACAGACCTTATTCTAATAGTGTATATAGCAGCATCCATCTAAACTCACTACATAGGTGGAAGATATCAATATCCGAAGCAATCTTGTTAAAAATCACCATTGCTCTCCGCATTGGCAGGATAGTCCTGCATTTAGAAATGAAAAACAGCTGATGTTCTTGATTTTTTAGGTAGTTATCAGGGACATACAGACTAATATTAGCCAAAGCGGCAGAGTTATCAATAAGACCACACATACGTCGAAAAGTGACGGGCATAAGTGACAAGTTTGTGAGAATATTGTACAACACTTCTACAAACATTTTTGCATCCGATTTACACATATAATCAATCTTTGAATATATATATTATAAAAAAATATCTGCACGCAATAAATTTCAATTCGAAAAATCGATGGCTTAATCCGCAAACCAGCCAAATCTATTTGTGTCAAATTTTCAAGAACAAAATAAGCTTTGGTAACATGTATGTGGCTGGCGTCTGCGGGTGAGACATATTTTTTTATTGTTTTTGTGAATTTTGCGCGTTTTGTGCTCAAGAGAAAAATTAAAACTGGATACTATGGCATTGAAATCGGTCTTTCGACCATAGGTGGAGTTAGCTGATTTGTAAACTAAGATAACATCAAAATATCTGTATACCTATTATAAATGTTAACAATAATTACTTTAGGCCATGTACATTGCGCTGCCACTTACACCCGTAGAGCTAAAGCAATAATGTAGTAAATATTATTATAACAAACTTAAATATATAATGAAATAATTATATAATAAATAAAGTTATATTAACCCTTTGAAATCGGGAGAAATTTCGCAAGTTGTTGCGAAAATAGCGGGGGCAAAATTGCCATTTTTTTTAGTGATTTAATTAAAATTATCTAGAAGTCGGAATTTTGAAGATATATCAATATTTTTTTTGCTACGTGTTCAAAACTATACTGACTATCAAAATAGTAAAACATCGAAGACTTATTTAATGTTTACGAAAAAATAAAAATTGTATAAACACGAAAAAAAAAGCAAGAAAATGAAAAAGATTTAGATCATATCAGTCATCTTATAATCAATAAAAAAATGTAAAAGAGTTAAATATTGGATTTGAAATAATTTTTTCCACATATTTTACATGTCTAAATCTCATATACATAACGAATATTGAATGATATTTGAAGGAATGTATGTCAAATAAGCTGCGTAATATAATACTAACCGAGCGTAGCTTTTGCGACGGCCCGCTATTTTCGCACCGAATTCGATCGATTCGACGACCCGATTCCAAAGGGTTTTAAAATAGAAATCACTATTTATCTACACACCTAATATTGTAACTTATTGTAAGTTTATTAAGCTTCAGTTCTATTGTCCTCGTCTTTTTTTGCATCTAGTAGACTGTAACTTTCAGCTGCGGGTTGTTCTGTAATGAAGGAGTAAACAATCTTTTTAGTGTTTTTTTTTTTTATAAAAATACAATAATATCTGTTAACTAATATTTATGAAAACAGTTGAAAATTGAAAGCAAGACGTCTTTTTAGAAACGATCTGATTCTGTTGACATTAATCAGTGTCCCTGGTTGAATTTCGTCGTTTTAGGATTGATTTGTCGAATATACCAATTGTCAAATGTTTAAGAAATGAAAAATAAAACTTCATCTAAATACAAGAAGGCGCCAAAGCCATTTTTTTTAAAACGACATGCTCGCTGTATTATGGAAAAATGGAATTACTGCATGTAAAATAGTTGAAACTATCTCATTGGTTGAAATACGTTTTGTTTTTCAAATTACACAACGTGGATATTTGATAAATCAATCTTCTAGCAACGATTTGTTGAGGGAAATATATAAAAAACTCTGGTACAATATTAATTGAACAAAATTACAACATATTCAGTTTTATAAATCGCACTAAAAATCACTTAATAATGCCATCTTGTTGCATTGTCTCGTAGTATTTTTACAATTCAAAGTTATTTAAATATATATCGAATAAATATTCCAAGAATATTACTCGCCACTCAATGCCATACAGAAATGACAACTTTGTATAATATAGCACATATTCACCTTGTTTCTCGTATATTTATGATTTAATTAATAGTAAAATATGTGCCCTTCATCATTTATCGTATGTTAATATCAACACGATTGTTTTATACCGTGTTCCTTCCAAAAGTGGAATAAATGAATCTATAAAGTGAAGACGTGCCTTGACAGATTACTTTTCACGAGAATTATTAGTCAGAAAATTGTTCAACCTAATGAATATCCGGTTTTACATTTTTGAATTTTTTCAATCCGACAGATGTGGGAATCGAACCCACATTCTCCGGATTGCAAGACACGCACGCCAATCTCTACGCTACCTGGAAGATATTTTAGCTGTCATAATAGGAAGTGATTCATATTTTAATTCTTAAGAGGGTTACAATTATCATGATTTTTAATTATCGACGTACGTAATTTTATAGTGTTACAAATGAAATTTTTTGAGAGTGAGTAAAGTTTTTATTAATTTATTCTGAATTTAGCAACATCATTAGATTTGTTTCAACTTACCAATATTATCACATTGAGGAGGATTGTCCCATGGTTGTTTCTCAGTTGACCCAAATAATAAGAAAATTAAATTGCTTAAATAGGATACACCAGCAGCCACAAAGAATACCCATCGCCATTGTGTGATGTCGTTCTAAATTAGTACAACAAAAAAAAAACAATGTATGGCACTACAAGAAAATTTATATTAAACTGTCCTTTAACATCGTTACGTAGGATACAAAATTTGTGAACAATTTCAAACGATTTAATGTCATTTGAATGCGAATCATTCTGTTTTATTATTATATATGACATATTATTAATTCAAAATTCAGTTGTATGTTTCATACATCACAAATTATTAATTCGAAGCGTTTACAACATATCATAATAAAAAAGAGAATAAATTTGCCATACACACATATAAGTTAAGAAGAAATGAAATTTTTACGTAGCTATATTTAATGTAAAAAGAGAATTTAAAAGAAACTTGCCCAGTGAGCTATACAGATCTGATTTTAGAAATTTATAAAATTACATCATTCTATACTAACTCTCACTTAGGTGAAAGATATTAATAACTGAGTCTATTATTCTCCTCGTTAGCATTATAAATGGAAGATTATATCAGTATTTTTGATTCATCAAGTAATTGCTTAAGACGTACAAAACATATTGGCCAGAATTGCTAAATTCTTGATTAGACTACGCATAAGTCGAAAAAATGGACGTTAAAATAAACAATTCATATTTTCGACTGATGGTGCTTGATGGAAATTGATTTTGTATTCTAAATTATTTAAAACTGGT
>JAGVSQ010010429.1:0-12923 GCA_022683975.1 Rhyacophila evoluta
ATTTAAAATCAATTTCCATCAAGCACCATCAGTCGAAAATATTAATTATTGTTATTTTATTGTTTATTTACCCAATCAGATAATAGTATAATAAATTATTTGAGAAAAATTAATGAAATTTATTTGGTGGAAGTCTTTTTTTCTGGCCGAAAATTTGACAAACCATCGATTTTAAGCTGAATCGATATACTAATTCGGTATTTACATCTTATATCCTTTTGATAGAACGTGTATTAAGTTGTATACATTCCCATTACCGAATAGAAGCTATTTTGAATCGAGGGTAACGTCCTTCTTCCTTTTCACAGTCGGTATATATATGTATCGACTATTTGAATTATACTATTGAATAATAAATTATAATCGGACGAATAAAATACTTTAATAGGTTTTAAGTCTTAGAATGTTATCAAAATAGCCATAGACCAGAAAATATTTTACGAAAATAGTCCTTTTCAACTAATCGATTATCTGGAATATATCATTTAAATAAACAATACGTTGCTTAAATTAGAGTTATAATTGATTAAAATTTATCGTTATTAGAAGTGATCTCAAAATTTTAAGTTACTAGACAAAATGAAGTGTATTATTTATTATTATTATCATGAAAATATCATAGTATATGAATTTCACGAAAACATAAAAACAATTTATTTCACAAAAGCTTCATAGTCGAAAAATCGTCATTCATGGTCGAAACTATAATGGTTATTACGTACATTTTTTCATTTCGAAAATACAAAAAAGCACGTTCGCCCTTCTCCTAATCGTATAATACCGAGAGCTTTTTATATTTTCAATTTTTTATGCTCTCCATTCGCAATTTTGGCCGATAAAGCGACTACACAATGCCTTCTAAGTACTGAAGTGGATAATATTAAGATAAATCAAAATTGTAGTGTGGTTACAAAGCGAATTCCCATCACTCACAATAGCGCGATGAAAATATACAATCACAACGCTACTTTCATTGCAAATATAATAAAACTGCCTGAAAGTATATATTCGTTTTATTTTAGTTTGAAAATTATAAAAAAAAAAACCTCTAAAAAGTTCAGTACCCTCCGTTCCATCTAATTATAATAAGAAAAATTGAATTTTAATAACCGAGTCAGTTCCAAACATAATGCATATGGATTTATACAAAATAAAGACTTATCTTGATAGTTAAATTATTAAGTAGCCGATCACATATTTTATTGTTTATACAGCTTTACTATTCGAATGTACTTCTGCCAATTGGTCACCGGTACGTGATAAATTTAATAAAAATTCAAATAATATTTTATATTTGAATTAAATATTATCATTAAAATATCTATTTTTATAACTGTCATTATTGCATATTTAAATACGAGTGTAATATGTGTATTACACATTAATATAAGCTTGAATTAAATCCTGTTTTATTTATATATTATATGTCATGTACGCTCCAAAAATGGAGTTCATATATGGATTTGAACAGTGTCAAGATGAACATTCCAGAAATAGTGTTTATACATTTCCGCGTTGTCAAAGCTTACGTTGACAAATTTTTTCGAAAGCTTATTTTCTGCCAATTGCTCAAAACGTTATGTATACAGTCTACCATTTTTAGATTTCTTAAAAATCAAGCGGATGTTGGAATCGAATCCGCGATTTTCATCTCCGGATAGTGGGAAACTTTGTGTATAAACTGTATTAAAATATTAACATAGAATAAATTTTAATGAATTTAGCGTTATATAATACTTATCAATACATCAGAAAAATGCTTATTTGCTATAACTCCGAGTTTGTTTATAATAGTTGTCATAGAAACAAGACCTTGTATCGTAGTATCCAATCGATTGGAAAATAAAATTGATAGAACAAAGTTACAAAATGTCATCAAACAAATGACGTACAGAAAATGAGCTACTTTGCAACCAATATAGTATTTAATTCCTCTTTCCCATTTACTGTGTGAGTACAGCCGAATACTTTTCAACGAGACAATTACTCATCTTGTCAATATTTTCGTTTTGAATCGATGCACGAGTAGTATTTTTCTGTTCACACAAATATTTTACTCATATTTATTGTCCTCTGCGTATTGTGGAATTTCTATTATTCGCGTGATATGAATGAATATATCGCATGAATATAAAAATCAAATCTTTAAACATGAGTTTTTTTGAAGTTTTGCTCATAAGATCTCTAAGAGCTAGAAGTAAATTTATTTGTTACTTTTTTACTTAAATAAATTCATATCTGTGTGTAAATGATATTAAGTTTATAATTGTATTCCAAATTTACGAATGAATACACGAATAGATTGTAAAAAGGTACATTATATATATAATCTACATGCTACAATTTTGAAAAGTTGTGTTTTAAGTAGATAAATTTGTTGGACTATAATGGTGGGCCTTTATTGTTTAAATCTCTGCTTAAAATAAATCCTGGGTAAAAAGCCTCACATGTCTTAAATCCATTAAAATTCAAGACAACTTTAATCACATCATATAATAATACATTTAAAGAAAGTAGTTTTGTTTTAACGTATGATTTGGATTGAAGAAATTTCAGGAAATGATCATGAACAAAATTACCATCATAGAAATGTCACGGTTATAAAATTCACACATATTTCGTGTATAGAAACGTCTGACACAATTTCATGAATATTATTATTTACTTACTAATTGTTTCTACATTTCTACATTTAATTTCATATATAAAACTGGAGGGAAGAGAATCAATTTATTGTTTGAGGTTTTTATTCAAAGGATGAATGTCTAAGTGTTGACCTCGGGCCATTTTTTTAAGGTTTATACACGGAAGGTTTTATTCAGGGGGCATCATCATGTTACCAACGTGGTTCCATAAAATAACATCGTGACTATGATATTTTTTTTAGAATATATCATATTAACGTATTATTTGCACAATTTATCTATCCAACGTACAATCAAACTAAACGATTAAATTACACATGCACGACATTTTGCAGATGTTTGCTTTGAATTAATTTTAAATTTCTCTGATGCAGATGAGCTTCCTCGTCTCACAAATGACGTTATCTCAAGCACCGTCAGCAGGAAGGGAATGTTCCCGAATACCGCGGATGTTACGCAGATGGGGTTTTGCATTAGTCCATTTCCCATGTACCTTGTTCTACGGAGATGGCGCACATTCGTTTACAGAATGAGTTTATTTGGTCGATTGCATTTTAAATTGGAACATACAATCTCCAAAAAACATAATGACAGTAGCTTAGTTAAAATATTCGTACTTTATTTTCTACAATTATTGTGAGGATACCATTTTTAGTCTATGGTTGATCAAAATAATATACATTTTATAGAGAATTATCAATTGTACAATAAATTATCAATATACAAATTAAAGGTATGAGACTATCATTTACATCAAATCTTCTATCTAAATTGTACAGACTTATTGTCATATTTTTAAAATTTATCGCTGAAAAATCACATATCACTTAAAACTTATAATTATTTTAATTGAAATCAAATTAATAGAATTTTTTAATAATTATGTAGTAATAATGGATCAGAAAATATACGTTTATAGGTTTGATAATAGTGTGGCAATCAAAATTAATATAAATAACACGAATTTTCAAGTAGAAATTTTACGGTTCAATATATTATAGTATAATCTCCGGTTAGCGTAGTTGGAAGCGTGCGCGCTTAGCAATCCGGGGATTGCGGGGTCGATTTCCCATCTGGTCGGGCTTTAAAAATTTGAAAATATAGGACTGGATGCCCATTGGGTTGATCAAATTTTCTGACAAACGATTCTCGTGAAAAAATAATCTGTCAAGACGTCTTCACATTGCGGATATCCATATACTTCAATTTCGGAGTGGACTTCTTCCCACTGTGTGGATCCATATGCTCCACTTTAGGAGCAAACATGGTATAAAAAATACTAGCTCAACCATTATTTAGTATCAAATTGATTGACAAAGTATAAATAGTAATATAAATAATGTAAAATTAAATGTAGTGCCAGCTTAGTAAAATTAACCATAAAAATACGGTAAAATGGGTTGAAATTAGGCCACAATATTTTTTTAAATATTTTTAAAAATATTGATAGAGGTTATTCTAAATTTAAAACCTTATGAGATACTTTTGAGATAAAAATAAGTCTAAAGAAATGCTGAATGTGAGTAAAAATAGAGTACGACACGAAGCTTTTTTTTTAGATTGGATAAGAAAAACTTTCAACTGTGTATAAAAAAAAAGTTATTTTTGGAGACAATTTTTTCCCGATTCTGTACACTTGAAAATTGGCGAAAGAAACTGTCTTCCGCGAAAGCGATTTCGCTTAATAAGACGGTTAAATTTCGATAGAATAAATTATGGTCCGAATAATATCACTTTAAACGAATTTATAATTGAATTTTAAACTCGAAGTCAGCGTTTCAAATACGGATTACGGCGGAAATAAATTTTCCATCAATATAAACGAAATGGTTTCAATCTTTTCTTTTGTTTAAATGATATCATTTTTCTACTTCCGCTCTAAAACATGTGAAACAGAAATGACAAATAAGTGGTACGCGAAAGATATTAGATCGCACCATAGAAATATACATATTAGATTAAAAAATAAATCTGTTTAATACAATCAATATCTCAAATTCCAGATACAAAAAGTTTTTTTTACCGTGTCCGTTCTGAAAGTGGTGCATATGAATCTACGCGGTGTAAAATTTTTTACCTCAGATTAATATTATGAATATGTGGTCCAGCTTTTTTTTTTTAGTGAGAATTGCTTGTCAGCAATTACCTGATCCCAATAGACATGTTAAGCATTTTCAGATTTTTTAAATCTAACAGATGAGAGAATCGAACTTGTATTACTCAGACCCAAAGCTTGCATGCTTTCGTTTCAGCTATTGGTTAGAAAAGAAACTTTTAAATAATACTGAAAACGTAAAATTAAAGTTTACCAGTTATTTTATCTACCTGTATCTGCACCATTCTATTATATTCTTACCGTCTACTATTGTATTTTAATTTATATTGAATAAATAGTTTTACAATTTGTTGTGAATATTGTATATTGGGTTATATTCAGTTGATATTATTACTCATTTTAATTTATACCCTAAAACTCTTCAGCTAAAGAGAAAGCCGCATTAAATTTCAACTACCATGTGCAGAATTGTCAAATATTATGCGCGCCTATCAATCCGAGGAATGCATGTTTGATTGCCGCATCAATGAGAATTTTAAATTCAAAAATGTAATACTAGATGCCTTTGTGTTGAGAATTATTATGACAAACAATTCTCGTGAAAAATAATCTATCAGACGTCTTCGCATAGCGAAAATCCACTTACTCCACTTTAAGAACAGATATCTTCACACTGTGTATATCCATATGCCTTTGGGAGTAAACATGGTACATGTATGCGTATGATATATAGATCTTACCAATTTTAAGCACACTGTGAAAAACAGTTTGTTTTCCAATTTGGCAATTGATTAGGTCACTCACTAGCTTTAAATATACACAAACCTAAAACCTCCGTTTCCGACAGATTCACCTTCATTTATTCACTCAGCCACGATACGTAACAAGCTTTAAATATAGCTAAAATATTATTTTAATTATTTTTTCTTAATATATATATACTGTAAACTTACTTGAATACAAGTGACGCAATACTGTCTGGCTTAAGACTCTAGACTATTCATTTAATGAGTGTTGTTAAATCCCAACAGATGGAAATTAATACCGCAACAAACTAAATTTCTGTTGGGGATTATATTAAACAAGTCGTAACCCGCTGTTTAATATAACTTTAAAACTTTCAGTTTATGTGTCTTTCCGTGTTCGGTTTAACACATATCAAATCTGTGAACGAAGCCTGATTCGCAGAATTTCATTGTTATAATAATATGCGATAGTGTACAAAGTTTTGTAACTCTGCGAATGAAAGACATACTTATGTTCAAACAATGGAAATTGACACGATTCTGCATACATAAATATTCATATATTGAACATTAATAGACGAAATATCAAATAATTATAGCTGTAACTGTCGATCATTATTTTACTATTCAAGTATGAATCATTTTCTTTATTATATTAAATTCAGTGGTAAAATAAAAATACCAAACATAGAAAAATGTGGTTATTTAAAAATAGTACTAAACATTAAGGTAGAATTACCAATGGTGTGTAAATTTGTTTGATTCTACAATACCATCTAGCGTTAAAAACATACAATAAAATGATTTGATATAATTAAAATTTGGGCCACACGATCAATAATATATGTTAATCAATGTGCTCGCCATTTACCCGCGTTATCCTTAAACCTGATCTTAATCAAGTGTATCCTGGAGCTGAGCTATTCGGGAGAAATTTACTTTATTTGACGGAAATGTCCCGAGATTAAATATAAAATACACGGGACATGTTGCCATGCATTCCAATTCAATGAAATTTAAATTATGAAGGTATAGAGTGCGATAATTTCGTATACTAATTAAACTAATAATAAACAGATACTATGAAAGTGATTTTACATAAAAATAATAAACAAGTAAAATATATAGTATAGAATATGAAAAATACTCACTTCTTGTGTCTTGGTAAGTCTCACTGACGATACTCTTGAATGGATTTTGTGCATAGCCGTAGTGGTAAGCTTCTTGCCAAGTTCTTATGCCCCTAACTCGCACGCCAGCCGCCCGAACCTCACTCACTACCGTCGAAGCAATCTTCGAGAAGGCGTTATCGGGCGTATCGAGATACAGGAATGTAATCTACCAAAGAATACCAATATTAAAACAATTTGATAATATAACCTAATAAAACATGTAAACAAAGTATATTGCGTCACCATATTTGGCACTGGACACTGTTTGCTTAATATTTGTTTTAGGTATACGTTTTTATACTATGCATATAGTTAAGCAATAAAAATCGTATTACAAAAAATAATAGACCGGATAAACTATTAAATATAGCTTAGGAACAATAGATTCTAATATATAATTTGTCGGGTGGCCAATTATTAAAATCGCGTTCTAGGAATCGCGGGTTACAAAAAGTTCATCACATTTTTCGAAGAACATCGAACAAATGTAACATTATAATAATTATTGTATTGACTGTAAAAACAACTGAAAAAATATGTTGAATTACAATAAACGTTCAAATAAATACTAATGATTGCATTTTACCCTTAATCTTTCAAAAAAATTTTCAGTGGGAGTTAATTCTCAATACAAACATAATTCATTATTGAGAAAATATCGATTTCAACAGGAAAAAAAGGATGCTTTATGCTACGGTATGGACATTCTTACTTGGCCCGAAATAAAGAAAAAAAATATTCTTTTAAGTAAAACTATGTATAAGGTAAATTTATTGTACTGTGAAGGATGATATGATTCACACTAGTAGCGAACTTGATACGACAGCGGACAACGGTACAAATATATCAACTATAAATCTACGCTCGATAATACATTCATTTGAAATTATGTCTTCGTTGTATGCGTGGGTTAATCCAAGATGAAGGCGTACGGAGAAGAAGATGAGCTGCACATCTTGAACAAACATCTTTATGTAGTTTTCTCACTTAAGATGCCAGAGTGCGTTGCCAAGGTTGACCATACGAGAAAGCAATAACAATAGGGCGTAGGGCATGGGAGGGGGTAGGCCAAGAATTCGCCTGATATTTTTTTAAGTTATTGATTATTAAGTTGTTGATTACAGTCATGTACTCAACCTAAGAACTTATCCACACTGCAGCGAGTAGTTAAGTACAATAGACAACAATACTTTTGTTCATAAAAAAAATCATAAAACGATCGATACCGCACGCTGCTCTTATCATACCTCGTTACTTGTACTGTATTATATCGAAACACTTCCGAGAAGATAATAATTAGTTAAGTAATGACTCATGGCAACTGGGTTAGAAATATTTCGCCCTATTTTGATATTTAGTAGATCAGTTCTATTTTGCGCACTGGATGGTTTTAGTATAATATTCGAAGAGTTTTGACTATTGACTCAGGATTTGGTAACACATTACGTCTACTAAAATTACATAATTTGTTAGAAAGTATCTGGATACATGTACGTCGCAAAGCAATACAAATATAAAGGTAAAAAACTACGTTTCAGTTTACCGCGATAACGATACGAACGGCGTGAGGTATCATTGATTTTTATGACTTTTTTTGAGAAAAAATAATACTGTGCTATTGTTGTCTACTGCACTAAAATACTCAACGCATTGCGAATAAGATGGTAAATATGTCAATCTCGATGTAAGCAGACGAAAAGAACTATTTCTGGAAGTAATGCATTGAAGTTGTGCTAAAATAGTTAAAGTAAATTTTCCATATTTGTTGAAATTCGTAATAATAATAATATACTTCTTAAGAATTATTTTATGAATACAATATTTTTATCAGCTATGTGATAAATAAGATTAATACGAATCGAAATTGGTTATTATAGTACGTATTGGATATTGCATGAAAAGTCAAAGCTCCCCATAGAAGAGCTTTTTTATAAGAGCAAATTCTCAAGAGAATTAATGCGGTCACATAGCTGTGACTCAAATACTTTGTAACATTTCTGACAGGCGGAATTTTTATTTTGCCATATAAATGCAAATAGGTGGAAGCAAGCGTATGAAATAGACATGAAAAACTTTAAAGAAGTCTTTATACTGTCACCATCGTCCGAGCCTAGTTTACAAATAGCTTCCGCTATAAAAGAAAAAGGATATCATATAATATTATGAAATAACAACATAAAATCTGCTCGTCCTTGAAAAATATTGAAAATATATACACAACTAAAAAAGACGTAATTTGTAACAAGTATTTTGAAAAAAAAACGATAATTGGTAATTAAATGACATCAAAGAAATTCTTTAAAAAAGCTTAATTAAATAATATTTCAGGAAATCGATCGCTAAAAATGTAAGCATTAAAATGTAAAAATGTCCGTCAATTTGTATAATTATTCTTTTAAAGATAAGACAATGAATTTAATTTTTTTATTCTGATAAACAAAGAGCCAATATTTAGTTAATATTTATTTTATTATATTTACTTTCGAGTACCACTTTATTATAAGTAATTGTAACTTTTCTACTTACACGAAACTATACGCGAAATAAATTAAATAAAGACCAACTTTTATCACGTCAAATCTGAAAGTTGAATCTATTTGGCAACGCATTTTTTGACTTATGCGTGGTCTTATTGAAAACTCTGCCACTTTGGCTAATATTGGTATGCACGTCTCTGATAACTACTTAAGAAATTAGCTGTTTTTCATTTCTAAATCCAGGACTATCCTACCAGTAATTATGCCGATGCAGTGAGCAATAGTGATGTTTAACAAAATTGCCTCGGATATTGATTTCTCCCACCTAGGTGAGAGTGAGTTTAGACGGATGCTATTTTATGCATTAATAGAATAGAGTCTGTCTAACTTACTTTGTAGGCACTCTCTTTTTCCTTCTGTATATATTAATTCTTTCTTTATTCGTTTTTTTATATTCCAATCTGTTTTTAATATTTTTGTTTGAACCGTCGTCGTGTTGCTAGTGTATTAAACTTATAATTTGTAATTTTACATGTATAAAATACATACATATAATTAAATCGATCTTCGAATCGTGAAAATATGTCTTGAAAAAGTTTACATGAGAATTAATAATTGTTTATTCCTGCACTTCTGAGAATTGAACCTGCATTCTCCGAAAGCGAGGCGCGCACGCTAACCTCTCGCCTACTGTGAAGACATGTATACTTGTTTGTTCTTATTTTACTTTATTCCGAAAATACAGATTAGTTAATAAAATTTATTCAGGACTTTATTTTTACATTAGATTTGTAAATGGAGTCCAATGATTATCCAATTTATGAATAACAATTGATATATTATAATTTATTGAGTATACAAGTATAGACATTGTCGTTTAATATAATTTAAAAATCATCCTAGATTCTATTGTATAGGATAATTATGATGTTGTCTGGAGAATGTCGTCAGATAATTCTGCAATGAATTTTTCGAAAAAAATATCACGAACGTTTTATGACTAAGATATTTTCCGCCATTATCATATTTTTCTAGGTTACGGAGGTCAAATATTGTATCGTAATTGCCTTAATTAACGCAGAGCCGTTAGCGCTCACAAATCACCGCAGAATAATTTTTTTTTTTTGATTAATAATGAAAGTGGAACAAATAAGTTCCGGCGTCTTGTTATGAAATAATTCTCTACGATAACATAATATACTTTTTATGAAAAGAGACCAGTTATTTTTCTGGAATATTTAAAGAAAATACTACGACGTTTGTATCACTGAAATGAAAGATAATAGTTATAAATTAGGTTTAATGGCATGTTATATATATCTTACGTGGGTCCAGTTGAAATAACGAAGGACTGCGGCCACCGATTTCGATATTTGAGTGTCCGGAGGTCTGCTCCTTGCGAATGTCGGAAATTTCAATTTGTCCGATGTCTCGTAGTCCGTACAAAACTGTAAAAAATATAACACAATTAAAAACTCCAAATAAAATAATAGTAAATTGCTTACAAATAATTGCGTTTTACTGAAATCAGTATTAATACATGCGTTGTAATATTTCGAGAATTATCATAGTTGGTAAACTTTTTCTTTCTGAAAACTCTGAGATTGAAAAACAAACCATGTGATTTTAAACTATAATATATTAAAAGTCAATCAGTGTCACTGATATTTATTTTAAAATTTTAAACTATATTTTTTTAAACCAAAAAACTTTATGAATTTGTATTCTATATACTATGTCTCCCAGGTTAGCGTAGTTGGTAGCGTGCCTGGCAATCCGCGGAATGCGGGTTCAAATCTCCATCTGTTGTTGAATTTTAAAAATCTGAAAATGCAGGACTGGATTCCCATTAGGTTGAGTAATTGTCTGACAAACGATTCTCGTGAAAAATAATCTGTCAAAATTACAGAGATCCACATACTCCACTTGGGTTGGATATCTTCATACTGTGTTGATCCATATGCTCCACTTTGGGAGCGAACATGGCCTAAAAAAAAATGTCCAAAAGTCCGAAATGTCCGAAAGTGGATTATATGGTGTATCGATACATTGTGAAGATGTTCCATCCGAATATGGAATATGTGGATCTTCGCAATGTGAGAACATTCTTTAGACTTAGATTATTTTTTACAAGAATTAGTTGTCAAAGATTGTAAAAGGTTATTATCACCTGTATTACATTTTTTCGGTTTTAAAAAATCCGACAAATGTGGGAATTGAGCTCGGATTCGGTAGATAGGAGACGCGCTCGTTAACCTCTACGCTACCGCTATACATTATCCATACTCAATTATAAAATAATTGGGTAAAATAAGCCTTAATGGATTGTTCGTTATTACGTTACTGTGTAATGTGCGGAAGTGAGACAAAGCTACATAAAATGGCATTGGTTGGATAGAGATAGCAATAAAGATATTCACTGGCTAAAACGATCCCGAATAAAAGCTTATAATATAAAAATCGCAATACGCACAAAAAGTTACTACCTTTTGTTTTTTAATTGTTTACGTTTCATTATTTTTCTTATCATGATAAGAGTAAAGATGGAACTAGTAAAGAAAAGACATCTTAGGATGTTTTGGATAAGCCAAGTTCAGGACAAACGAATATCACTACGCAAAGTAATAATTAATAACTAAAAACATTTTATTATATCTAATTTTAAAAACGTTTTTGTAGATCACAGTGAATACTAGTAATATTAATGAATAGTTTTGTTAGTTATAAAATTCACATGATTATCAAAATAATATTAGAATTTTTGGGCAAGTATTTAATATTGTTAAATATAAACAAATAAGATTTCTCGACACGAATCTAAAAGCACCAAGAAAATACTGTGCGCCGGTTTAAAATTTAAACATCTTTTCGCAACTTTTAAGATGGTCAAGTGAGTCTCTTCGGGATTTATGAAATAACTTAGACATCTCGAACTGTATAAAGTGTTTGACCTAAAAAGGGGAAATGTTGACAGTATCTATCTTTCGAAAATATATCGCTATTTCGTACCGTTTGCAGGTGCGATTTATATTTCAATGGGTCGCCAAGGAATAGACCGTAGAATTAATAATATACAGCCATATATGTCAAACAGTCTATGATAAATATTTATTGAACCTGTATATTGCAACACACTTTATTGATGTAGACGGTTAAATATATTTATTACACGATTTTGTTATAATAAATTTTATCGGACTTAAAATATATTGTACACAAAAAAGCTAAAATAAAGTTTAAAATGTACAAAAAGCGTTCAATTCTATTACACTACAATGATTGATCTAAATACTTGCCGTATTTTTTTAACCATGTTCTCTCCGATAGAATAGCATCCGGATTTTATTTAATTTTAGCAGATGAGCGAGGCGCTCACACTAACCTCTACGCTATCGGGGATTTATATAAACTAAATAATGTTTAAGTTTTAACTATACATTTAACTTATGAGGGAGCTGAATTTAAAATATAATGTATTTAATAATGCGTGGCTTTCAAATCCAACTCAGATATTTTACTGGTAATCCTCATATTAGAAGCAAAGTATAATAATTTCAAATTCATAGCAACTGCTTCATTTTATCATTTTTAGGTTTATTCTATATATGCAACCATATTTTTATTAATTGAGACACAAATATAATTAATATACAAAGGATTTGCAGTAAAAGTATCATATTGTATAACACAATTAATCATATGATTTAATCTAAATAATTAGGTTTGACCACTAAGCCTTGGTCAAGACTCGGAAATAAATAAATTGTTGTAAAATTAATATTTTTGACTGACGGTGCTTGATGGAAATTGATTTTAAATTCTAAATT
>JAGVSQ010010430.1:0-12922 GCA_022683975.1 Rhyacophila evoluta
AGTGACGTAGAGAAGAATTGTGGACAAACGAACGAACGAACGAACATACATATTTCGACTTTTATATATTAGATATGAAAAATCATATTGACTGAAAATGGTTATTGATTTTAAATCTATCTTATATTTTAACTATCGTTATTGTCCACAATTTTTATAAATTTTCTTTTGTTAACGCGCTTTCAAATTTTACAAATTTTAAATGCACATATATAAATCAATGAAATAAATTCAAAAACCCATTTTATTATTTAAGTTATTATAAAAAAATAATTTGCACTACAAAGAAAAGTACCAAATGAATTTGCAGAAAGTTTTATAACGTAAATGTTAATTTTTAAGAAGAATAATTTCAAGCAATAATTATTTAATAAGACCTTTTTTAAACATTTAACAATTATGTTACAGTTACTATAGGAACTGTACTATTATTGTTAAGGTATTTTTAGTGTATAAAAATAATATAAATTATAAAACTATGAAAACCAAGTCGATTATTACAAAAATAAGTTGTATCGTAATATCTTTAGCAATACTTTCAGGATACCTTGTTTATCTTTTATAATCTTTCACGAAAAATAATGTTGTATATTGACCATGTTTAGACAAATTAAAATAACCCTTACAGAATAATAATGGCGCTTGATTCCTCTTTTTTGAAAGGAAATTTTGTAGGTTTTTTTAAAAAAAATTAAGTTCAATTAAGACAATAATTTGACACCTGTGGCTTAGTTAATTCTAACATAACGTCTATTTAACTAAATATACATTTCTGATTTATAAAATGAAAGCACTCTTTAGAACACTCACGGTTAATGCTTTTTGTCTAAATAGAATCGATATATAATGAGGCTTGAAAGTAAAACTGTGTGAAATAAGACACTGATTTTCTGACCCTTATACAGTGGTATATAAAGATTGTATCAAAGATTTAATAATTACATTAATATAAATTCAAAAAACAATTACAATAATAAAATATATAATTATTTCAATGATGTTGGAACATTAATAATTATGTTTTTTTTAACCCATGTCTACTCCAAAAGTGGGGCATATGGGCATATATATAAAAGTAGTGTGAAGATATCCACTTCAGAAATGACGTATATGGATTTCCGCGAAAACTTGATGATTTATTTTTCTCTGGAATTAAATTTTAATCAGATTACTAATTTATCCAATGGGTATGTAATCCTGCATTTTTTTAAATACAGTCGATTTGGGAATCGAATCCACATTATTTGGATGCGAGATGCGCACGCTAGCCTCTCGGCTGGAGGGGAGACAGTTTTTTTTATTATTTCTAAATTGTATTACTAAATTTTATTGTTTATTCTATCGTTAAGTATATATAAATAAAAAAGCTATCTTCACTGAAAATATTGACTGAAATAAATTGAAAAAATACGACAAGTATGTTAATTCTAAATTGCATAGTTCGGTTTTGTAGTCACAAAACAAAAACAAAACTTTGAAAAACCACTCTGTATATTTCTGTACGAGTCAAACAGGTTGACAGAGCAGCTACGTATCGATCACAAAATATAATACGGCGAGCCTCGATTGAGAGCCCCAGTAAGGATGCTACACGGTTTTTCACTTAGTCGCGGAAAACGAAAATAAAATAAAAATAACTATTCGCTCCGAGTGCTAGCAGGATGAACCCTTGCGCTCAGGTATAAATTAGTGGCGTTAAAAGTTTTTTTTTGCCCTTACTAAATTCTAACTGAATTTACTGTCACACTGATTTAAATGATTCAGCTTTTTAGCGATAAAAATGCGTGTTTTACATCGAAAAAAAATCTCAATAGAAATAAAAATAAAACCGATTAGTTTTTTTTATACCTTGTTCGCTCTCAAACTAGAGCATATATATCTATTCAATATGAAGATATCCACTCCAAAATTAGAGTATATGGATTTTTGCCATTTAAAGACGTCTTTCACTAGAATTTCAAATAATTTCTCAACCCAATGGGCATCCAATACTGTATTTGTGAATTTTTAAATACCCGATAGATGCGTGAATCAAGCCCGCTTTCTCCAGATTTTAAGGAGTACGCGCCGTGGAATTACGTTACATTACTTACGCGATGTCAATAAAATAGAAAACCCAATGTTTATATACCCAATGAAATTATTTGTAGTTAAATATGAAAACAATGGCATCAAATTATCCTAACGTATTAAATATAAATTTACATTGAAAAATATTTTAATTTAACCAATTTTACTAAGCGTAAACGCGTGTTTTTGTAGCTATAGATAAGCTTGAAGTTTAATTTTAAGTAAACAAATGTAGTCTGAAAAATATTTCATCGTAGACTACAGATTTAAGTCTCTTAATTGTATAAATCTTAACACCTTTTTATCCTTTGACTGCTACAATATTTTTGGAAATTTAAAATCCTAGCTTAAAATTGACCAGTGGGTACTATATATATATAGATATACATAATGAAAAAAACTAGATGCAAAGACGAAGCATTTATTGCTAATATTTTGAACAATCATAATTATAGCTGTTAAGTATTCAAAGGGTTAATAATATATGAACGTCTAACAGGCTGAAAAATTTACCAAAAATTATTATCAAAAAATAGTGCTATAGTAAATATTTACGTAGTGAATTGAAGAATTCTAAGTTTAAGATTAAACATTCAATCAAACAAGAAACAATTTGTTTCAAAAAATGATAATCTCTTTAAGTTGATTTTTGATATATTTCAGTGGTCGATTGTGAACAGTTTATGATGAAGTGCCTGCGTAGGTAATGGTAATTTTTGGCAAAGTTCAAATATGAAACGACTGACAAATTTCAATACAAAAGTATTACCATCACATTTATTTATGATTGATTATCTCGATTCATTCACAGTTTTCGTTTTGGCAGGGATCAAGCTTGAATAGCCAGCAGCGCTGACCTAAAGCTTCGTCGCAATTTTACACGTTTGATATTTTTCATTGATGTTTTTTTAAGCATTACTAACAAAAATAACATAGTCATTTGGTGAATACTTTTACATGATATATAGTAAAATACACATCGAAAAAAGTTTATATTTTTTAATAAGTAGGTATTTTTAAAAAACATAATACTCGTTTTGTCTTCCCCGTTATTCTTCAATGGGTGGGCATTATAAATAGTATATCTCTTCATTATATATAGTACTCGGTAACCATACAACTGCACGCATGACAGCTGCGCACATGACAAGTGCTCACATGACAAGTATCATTGAAATATTAATCTACCTATACTATAATTATTTAAATTAAGTATAAAATGTCTTAATATTAATTTCTGTGTTAGTGTGAGCACTTCAATGTGTGCGCAGATAGCATGTGAGCACTTTTCATGCGTGCAGTTATCTATGTGTGCACTTGTCATGTAAGCACTTGTCATGTTCGCAGCTCTCATGCGTGCAATTGTCATGGAACCATAGTACTCTATATTTCTTTTCAAAATGCAGAGTCACAAATAGATCATCCGAAACTTAGCTACTCATCTGTAATATACGATCTATTTTCACATTTAAAAAACATATATGATTTTATACCTTTTTGTTTTTAGTTTTTATATTGTTACCAAGCTTAAATTTTTCTATACAAGCATTGTTACTGAATTAGTAATGAAAACAATTGATAAGATAATACATTTATACTAAAATAGTCATTACCTGGTAAATATATTCTACTTCATAAAATTCTTGCACTATTAACAATTTATCATTTTTATTTAGCTATCAAAATAACCGATGAATGCTTCTTTTATATGAATTAAGATTCAAAAATGCTTATTGTAATGGTGAAGCCAACGCATATTATTTAATCTGTTTTTTATTCAATAAGGGTTTTTTAGCACGTGTAATAAGAAATAATGACCTTAGCAGTACAAAAATGACCACTCTAGAAATATAATTTATGTATCTCTGCATTATCATGACTTATTTTGTCGAAATTTGTGAGTAGAAATATACGTGTACAAAATTTCACTTAAATTGTCGGTAAGCGGTATACCGATCATATTGTACCAGTTGAGTATTTTCTTATAAGACCCGTCATCGATTTATGAGAACTTATTATCGTCTAGATTACACTGATAGGTGTCTAGTGCTGTTAGTAGTTTCAGAGGTAGTAGAGAGACTGCCTACGGTGGGCGGATGGGCGGGTTAAGGGTGAAAAGGGTGAGTCGCAGCCGGAAGTTTTACGAGCGGACTGGAAGGTCTATTGTCCCGAGAACAAACTTGCGACTCGCTCTGGGATTCAAACTTTTATTTGTATAAATGGGTACTACTCCCGTGAGAGGGTTATTGTTTTGAATATAAATAAATGTACGGCATTGTCGATAAACAATAATCGGCGCTTTGTTTTCAACTTTCGGAGTGATACGCTTTTCACAATTAATTATGATTTATACGTTTCGTAAAGTTCGTTGAATTTTCGAATAAGAAAATTATTCATCCATTCGAGAAAGCACGGTGAAGTCAAATAATTAATAATCTCGCCGCCGAAATATAAAACATTTTACCACGTGACTCTTATTTTACACAAAGGAATTGAGAAAGAAAAATAATATTTTTGATTAAGAAATTTAAAAAATAAAGTTAAAATCATATTTTAACCTTACATGTATATTTTTAAAGCTTTTAAAGAAAATTAAAAAAAAATCAATCATTGTTTAATCATGCTTCCACTTTGTAAGCCTTTTGTTTGTTATTTAAAATGTCTTTATGTGGTATAAATTTTCTATACTTAAGTAAATTTAATAAAAAAGCTATAATAATTAATATTTTTGACTGATGGTGCTTGATGGAAATTGATTTTAAATTCTAAATTATTTAAAACTCGTAAACATATGGAAGTTTACCAGTCTTAAATAAATTAGAATTTAAAAAACTATAAACTAAGATACATAAACAGATTGAGTATATTGGAAATTTTAGTTAGAAATTTTATTTTTCTAGAATGAATTGAAATTTCGTAAGTAAAAATAATGATTCTTTTAAGATATAATGTAAGTACTCGTAAAATATGTATTTCGTTATTATTTTTTTCTGGATATAACGAAATATTTTTTTTACTATACGTTTCATAATTATTTCAACTTATAAATAAGTTTAACTTAAGCTTAAATATATTGCTCATAAAAAATATGTATTCGAAAGTGTAATGGTTATAAATATTAACTTTCCTTAGCAACAGATAAATGTAAACCTAGATATATAAGTATTCATGAAGCAATTTTATATGTATAGACATAATAGTATAAATGAAGAATATTCTGTAATGATAAATCTATACAATTCATTCTTTTATAATACATTTAATCTTGCAAACAATAGAATATATAACCTTATATCTTCGATATTCACTTAAAGATACACACAATAGGCCGCAGTATAATATCAAAATCGAAACAGTAATAATATCGGGTATGTAATGCGACTTTTGCAAGCGAAAACTTGGCTCCGAATCTGAAACGGTTAATCTAAATGAAGGTGGGTTTTGTTCACCGGAATAGTTAAGCCTTTCAGATAAAGAACGAGACTCATTGTTGGCTGATAACGACCGTACAATAGGATTTACCGGTAAAACTATTGTATGTATTCCCATGAGCTATAAAAGGGGGCCACTTATTTCTTTTGGATTTTTCCCCTCTTGATAAATTGTGACAATTTTCATTTCACATAATACTAAATGAAAATAGTAATTTAACGAGAACAAAAAATTCATTCAATTAAAATCCTCATTTTAAATGTTAAAAGTATTATCAATTTAAGCGTCGCTGTTTTATTGTGTATACGATTATAATTGACACAATATGACTCATTTTTTTATTCATATTACTTTCACTTGTATTATCTTTCATACTGATCCCAAAATAACGATATTCAAATGTCTTTCAAGAAAGAAATTAACATAAATTATTGTACCATATTAAATGTGTGGGGCTGAATTATACACAAACATGTAAAAAAAACCGTTCATTCGTGTAAGTTTTGAAAATACTAAAATGAGAAAACTGCTGTCTGAACTCTGAACCTTAGAATAAATATATTCAAAAATAAAAAAGCAGTTATATTTTTAGAATAATATTTCCGTATAGTGTTTTTTGTTGAGAGTTTTACCTTCGTTATATTAAATATATTATTCGTTATAATTATAGTACACTAAAAAGCTTGTATTACATTGCTTGCTAACAATAAAAACTCGTAAATACTGCATACTATTGTAGTTTTTCTTATATTTATTGATGATCGTAAAATGAGACAACAATATATAATATTTTTCAATGGGGTGCGATTTCGTTTTAATTTTTTATTCATTTCAATGTCTGAAGTAGCAGTCTTACGATTGTTCAGTAAAACAAAGATATTAAAATACTTGAACATAGATATTCTAGGCTTTATAGTAAAACTTTGGAGTCATTTATCATGAGTTATATTTTTGCCGCAGGTTTAAGTGACATGTCATTTTGTAAGGCTAGCTTTGAGCACCAGAATGTGTTCTGTTAACCAAACCATAACTTTGAATTTACCCTTGGTTTTTACTCACTCCAATGTTTTACGAAAAGTATTACTCCACTAGTAAAACAGATAAAGTAATTACTTGTTATAAAACTAAAGCTTATATAGATTATAACACGCAAGAAACAACTAATTATTTTTATTATTTAAACATAGAGTTGAAATATCTAAAACTGTAACTTGGTGTGTGTTTGTTGATTAAATATTTACGGTTATAAGAAAAAAATATTTTGGTCATATTGGATTACATTATTTTATATCTAGCAATTTTAAACAGTTCACCTTAAAATGTGTATATTTTAAGTGTTTAAAATTATGTTGAGAGTATAAAAGAAAAGAACTGAAACATCTTATACTGCAAAAAATAACTTTACAATACAACATTTGTATGTTGTAAAAATAAATGTTGTGCTGGCTTAAGTATTATCATGTGACATATATATAATTTGAGCAAGATAAGGCTGATACTTATTGTTAAACGTATTTTGTAGTATTGTTTGTTTGTAAAATTTGCATAAAATGTAATCTAAATACCAGATAATGTTTAAATTGAGCTTTAAGCTTACCCAGGTAATTTTTATTTTGACTGGACAAATAAAATGTTTCAAAATATAACTGAATTAATGATAAGCTTAATTTAAGCAAAAATTTTATGAGTTTGCCAAGAGGTCATGAGTAAACAAAATTCTTATTCGTTTTAATTTGTAGAGGGCATTACGAGATCGTGTGCTTACAAAACTTGGCTGAGGATATTACAAATGAAGGCACCAGAGGTTCACGCAATGTGTTGACTTTGATAGGAAGGTCGAGCCGGGCTATAATATGTTAATTTTGTAGGTCGGCTTTTTGCCGAAATTCTCAGCATAGTAGAGCTTCATAAAATTATTATTTTATTGCGTCATTAAAACATCGAACGAATGGGTTGTAAATGCCAATTTGAGATTGCATATTTTAATCGACATTAAACATACCTTTTTATTGTTATTAGGTATTTCAAAAATATGTAACGAAATCTTCAAGTATTCGAGAACAATTATAGGTATAATTAAAAGTTATAATAAAACAATAAGCTACTGTAATAAAAACACAGTAAAAATGAACATGAAAATGATAAAAAAATGAAAAAAAAGTAACAGTCACGTTAGAAAACAAAATATTGAATATATATAGCCAACTATATTGCAAATTGTACGTCTAGTTTATCATTGTAAATAATTCATCTATACATGTAGAAATTAACTATTAACATGATATTAAAGGTGCGATGAAACTGTTTATTATGATCACTATTGGAAATGTAAATTTTGATAACATTATGCAGAAAATAAAGTAATATATTTTAATAAAAGAAAATTTAAAAATAATACATATTTCATATACGAGTATATTCCTCATATTCAGTGTCTTTTAAGGATCGTTGCTGTATAATGGGATGAAAAATTATCAAAATTGACAAAAATATAATAAGCGGATCATTTTAGTATTTTTTTTATGGTGTGGCTTGATTCCGACTGATTATGATTACCCTATTGATACCACTATCCGTAATTATAATATTAAGCATATAGTGTGTTATTAATTGAAGTATTAGGAGTATATTCTGATAATTATTTATATCTATATATTGGTTTGTACCTATAAATAGATATAAAAGATTATAAAATTATGAAATATAAGTGATCCGATCATGTGGTTAGTTAACCCATGATTTTATTTTATAAAGTGAGTGTTTGATTGATAGAAATGTTTGAAATAAATACGTGGAAAGTATAGTTTCTATATTTTTTAGAACCTTATCACACAAAGCAAGCGCTATCAAAAGAAACCCTCTATATATTTTTAACCAATATTTAATGCTGTTTTCAATCACAATTTAAATAAAGAGTTGTACATTTTCAGCTCGCACTTTGATCTATTAAAATACATGTATGTTTAAGTAAATTGTGCAATTTACAATAAAAAAAGATTTAACTTTAAGTAAACTGTTATTGATTTTTGGTCTTATTTTTTTCATTTTGAGTATTATAAAATAAACTGATGAAATCGTCAACGACGCAACGAATACTGATTTCTCACTTTTTTAATATCAGAAACGTATTTTTGACTGTTTTTTTTAAGTTTTGAAATTTTAAATAACAATTCAAGTTCCTATGACGTAAAGCCAATATCTTAAATGTTAATGTTTTTAATTATTTCGGATTTTTTTTCTTAATGCACTTATGCCATGGATTATATATTTTATGTAGTGGCGAATTTCAGTTGATTCAAGTACCATACAGCCAAAGTTACCTCTTTTTAATATTAACCAAAAGAAGAAAAACAAATCTAGCCACAATTTCAGTATGTTGAGAGATTTGTAGAAAAACACAAATATTTGAGGTTTTATTTTGTTTACCCCTTTGTTGAGTTGGGTATCTCGGTTAACTAACATTTTCCTCAGTATTTCAACACTCTAACTACCAAGTGACGCGGATAACAGGTAAATGCAATTTATCTTCATGAATAGCTTTATAAATTTCTGCAAAATAGACGGCCTACTTTATAAAAATGATATATTATAAATATGACTTTTGTGAAGCATGTTTTGAAAGATAAGAGTGAAAGAAGTCTATTACGATAAAAATATAGCATGCTGCATGCAAAAGTCATTTATTTTTTCTTACTTTCTTATGATAATACTTTACATGTTCGAAATGATTGATGAACTATCACTTTTGTATATTATACTTATTTATTGGCTAATAATCGTTTAGTACTGAATTTCCAATGAATATTCAATACAGATAATTTTATGAAAAAAGAATTATATTTTCCATATTTTGCTGTCAATAACTATTTTAAAATGATAATTCCTAAGTGCAACACATCGCAACATAAAATTTTTAAAGTTAAATAGATATTTAATTTCTATCTCAAAGTATTATAGCAAGCAAATCATGTATGTATGTAATATGTTTGTAACGGAAATGTTTTAACGGTATTTTATATATCGTTCATAAAATGTCTAATTATAATGGATCAATGATAGCAACTTTAAACCGATAATGTTTGATATTACTAATATACCAACTATTTAATCAATATATACACGTTAGGAATAACTTTCAAGGATATAGTATTATATAAACCAGGGGACAAAAGTTTAAGTCACTTCATTATTGATTCGTGATAGAACAGCTACTGAATAAATATTACAGCTTACATAAAACAAAATCGAAAGAGAAACAACTTTACAGACACGTAAAGTATACGATTTTTTTTATAATGGAAAGGCGAAGAAGGAATTCAGTAATTGCTTGAAATCTCAGTTGAAGTCTTTGTTTATAGTAAAAGAAACGTTTTTAAAATTTATATTAATTGTATTCGTATTTGAATATATTTGTGTAAGCGACGGCAAATAAAGCAGCTGCGGTAACGTAAATTGTTTTATTTTTCGAGATTGGCTAATTCAGAAATAAAACGGTCGCGACAGTTGTGGCGTGCAAGCCGCATATTTCGTCTGCGAGCAGACCTCTGACACATTACTTACGTTGATATCGGCTTTCCCAAGTCCCTTTCTAAGCAAACACTTTTGTGTTGTACTTGTAACGGCTTTGAACTAATTTTATAATTTAACTGCTAATTTTAAACTAAATGCTTCTGTAACGTTATATTATAATGATTATATTATTTATCATTTTAAGATACTTTTTGAGACCCAATATTTTTGCCGTCAAAACTAAATCACTGTCAACTATTTGAATGCTAAACAACGATTTATTGTTGCTCGCATTAACAGCAAAAGATTGTAGCAAAGATTTTTTCTTATCTCTGTGCATAGTTTTGCTTGAAATGTCACGGACAATTGATAAAGAAGGTCGTATTTAAAAAAGTAGAATAAGAGTTTGATATAAAAAAGTAAGAAATGGTAGGATTCATTCATAACAGTTAACTAATTTAAAAAACTTCTATATATATTGATAATAAGTTTTCTGTCTATAATCTATTTATGATTTAAACTAATTTACATTTATTTCTATTAATTAATTGGAAAGTAAATTTAATTTGATTTTATTTTCATTACTGGGTAACCTCACTTATAATTTCAAATATATGTAACATCTGAGGTGGCTGTATGGTGCACTCTCGCCTGTAATTTTATTTAACGAGGGAATATCAAACAATGAAAACAAATAATTTTATTTTTATTTAACAATATGAAAGTTGATTGTTGATGAGTGATCGATTAGCTGAACAAGTTCATATCAGCTCAACTTGTTTCACGGGTTATGTATTATTGGCTTTCAAGACTTAATTTTGCTATCCCATATTATAAAAAAAACTTACTGTGTATCGTATATTTACGAAGGGATTTATAACAGCAGTGTGACTGTGAACCTTTAAAGATCAAGATATTCGTCATCAATGAAATATTAATGAAACGTCAAAAATAGTCAATAAAGTTATTTTGATATTCAGTGAATCTATTTACTGCTTGTGAATATATTCACCACCGTTCTTGTTTTTATTACTTCATATGTATATAAATATGTAAACACGATAATTAATTCGCGTATAAAATATAAACGCTACAGAAAAAAAAAATAAAAAAATGTAAGCGTGTAATTTATATGTTGATACGTACGAAGTGTTTGCATAAAAGCTGCCAAATTATTTTAAATTAACAATAATGACACATTTTTCAAGCTTAATTCCAATCCTTTTAGGCCTTCCGATTGTATACCGCAATCGTTTTGCAGTTTAATAGCCAACGGGAAGCCAAATAATAGGCACGGGATAAGCGTCGAAAAAAAAGCTATTGTCAGGTATTTAGCCTCGGCCGTGCACCTGTGTAGGTGATTACGTACGAACAAAGGTAAAGGGTACGTTGCCGAGAGCGCATACTCATCACCCTGAAAAGCTCCCATTGAGGCCTTATTAAAAGCCAAGAGAGTTTTTGAATGCGGAAGATTTGAAGCGAGAATTTAATATAAATAGGGAAACTTGAGGTACTGAGTCCCGGTAGGTACTTCAAAAATATAATTGTATAATATGCAGAAGACTTTCAGTAACCATAATATTTTAAATAAAAATAAAGCTTGTTTACATCGTGATTTTTTTTTAAATGGGAAATAAAAAAAATCTATTATTTTATCTTTAATAAAAGAAAATATTTGTGTTATAAAATATCAATGAACCAATAAAATCTTTCAATCTTTAAGCTTAATATATATTTTATTATCTATTTAGATAAATAATTGTATTTGGTTTATATAATAGAAAATATATTTTCTACATATTGCTTGATTTTTTTTCAGTAATCCGGCACTCTTGGTCAACTTGATTATATTAGTACGCTAAAAATTATTAGTTTATAGTTTAAAAAATACAACAAACTTCTTGAAGAGATAAACCAGTATTTTTTTAAATAATGCGTGCAATAATCAATTGCTGTATTATTGCCACAGCTGAGATTCATATATACAATATGTGTTGAGTGGATTTCATGACACTGTGTATATATATATGCTCCACTGTCAGAGCAAGCACGGTACTTTATTAATTTTTCAAAATTTTATTTGTATTTATTATTAACTTTAACACCGTTGATATAGTGAGATCTCATTTGAATTATGGCTTCTGTGCCAAAGACAAATTATTGAATATTTTTGGTTTTAAGCTGTACAACAAATGTTTTTGTTTAAAAACATAGTGATGTGTGTAAATTTTATTTAATCAACACATATTTTGCCTATTTTTTCAGTAGCGCAGATTTATAAATTCGATAACACAACAAAGGAAGTATTTACGCAAGGGTTGAAATTTAAATCGTACCCCGCAAAGTGTGTGCGCCCGTAATAAATACATAAAACCGTGCCCGGGTAGGTACATGGCGAGGGTAGACACCATAAATTTTGAAATCGCCAAGCTATCAGCACCTTGCGGCACCAGCGTCGCAGCCGAAATATTCAGAATATTCTCAATAGCTAAGCAGGTGAGGTAATTTTACCCTTGGCGGCTCACGAGACTAGCTTTAACCAGTTCTACGCCGTACATTACAGTAGCATTTATTGATTTATAATAATAAACAAATTATATTCACCTACTTTTCTCAACATTCACAATTTTCCCTTGAATACATTCAGTAAGAAAATTATTCTTTATTTTAGAAATGATATATACAAACTGAGGGTTTTTTTGTTGTAATATAATTATATATAAGCCTCATTAAATCTCATTAAGTTTCTCGATTAAGTTTACTCTCTCTATCTCTCTATCTCAGTTGCAGAAATATCGATACCTAGGTGAAGTGCCAAGTGTCTCCCTGGTTAGCGTAGTTGGTATTGGTATGGGTTGCGGGTTCGGATCCCCATCTGTCGGATTTTTAAAATCCGAAAATGCAGGACTGG
>JAGVSQ010010431.1:0-12922 GCA_022683975.1 Rhyacophila evoluta
TTAAATAATTTAGAATTTAAAATCAATTTTCATCAAGCACCATCAGTCGAAAATAGTAATTATTTATAAAGTGTAGTTTTATTTTTTGCAATCTGTTCATTGGCACACTTTGACAACATATAATGTGTACAAGTTTTATCAATGTAAATGTTGATGCAAAAACGCATTATTAATTGAAGAGATTGCAAAAAATAAAAGTCTACTTTTCCAAGTGACTTAAACCAAAAAATCAAGATTCGTGTTCCTGCAATATTGGCAACGACATTTACTAGGCATAAAATATGTTTTGTATTTGAATAAATAAAGTATTAAATTCACTACAAGAAGATCGTGTTAATTATAATATTCAATAACATGAATTTAGAGATTGGGGATTGATAACTATCCAATCATTTAAGCCAGGGATTACAAATTTTTTTAAGAAACGGGCCGGATTGAAATTTTCAGAAACACGGCGGTCCAGACGAAAAGGTAATTCTCATTGAAATCCTAAGAGATTCTAATACGATTTCTAATGATGTAATAAGTGATTTAATAAAACAAATATATAATATGCAACGTTTCCCCAGTTAGCGTAGTTGCTAACGTGTGCGCCTATCTGTCCGGGAAATTCGGGCTCTATTCCCCGTCTGTCGGATTTTAGAAATCTAAGAATGCAGAATTGGATGTCCATTGGGTTGAGCAATTGTGTTAAAAACAATTCTCGTGAAAAATAATCTGTCAAGGCGTCTTCACATTGCGGAGATCCATATACTTCAGTTTGGGAATGGATATTTTCACACTGTGTCTCAATTTTGGGAGCGAACATGGTATGAAAAAAATAACTTAAACCATTCGATAGAGGTGACTGCAATAATCAAGAAAAGTTTTTACACTGTATTTTTCTTTTAAGTGTTCGAGTGTTGCGATTTTTTTAGCCCGGCAAGGGTGCCGTGGCAAAAATAGTTTCGAGAACCGCTGATATATATATTTAAATTATAACACAACCTCCAGACCATGATAATGGACTAGATAGATGAAACTTAACGGTGGTGATTAACGGTATATTTTAGATCATAAATGGCATGTATTATTTTATTTTTGGCTGAGTATTCATTTTTAATTACATATGTTTCTAAATTATTTGCTTATAAACAATATTGCCAACTCTTTTTCATTCAATAAAGATAGATAAAATGTTACGATGTAAGCTTGATACAGTGTAAATTTCTTGAAACTGTCGCTATAAATAGAGAATTTACAGATATTTTATCTGATAAGTATTTAACACAAACCACATTTAAATATGTTATAAGGCAAAAACACTGCAGTTTTGCAAAGAATTTTCCAGATAGTTAGCCCAGGAAAAACCCCAGATGTTTGTAGTAAAGAAGGCTGCTATTTCCAAGTGTAAAATATGTTAATTTTCCGCATCGTTATATTTTCAGCCACCAATGCAGGTTGTATAAATTCCATACTTACTTAAAAATTCTCCTGCTTTAATTTGTAACATAATCAACTGGAATTTTCACAATATTCCCATTAAAACGTTACTCTGAAATAGCGAAGATGTCGATGAATAATCAGATATGGTTCTCAATAATACAAAGGATTTTTTAAAAATCATTTCAAAGCCTCTTTAAGACGTCATAAAAATAAGCTTAAATAATTATTTACATAATATATACTGAAAAAAAGAAGCTTGAAACTATTTAAATATGTATTTTTCCACACGAATCATAATACACGAACCAGATTTAGTCTGTATGTAGCATCAACTATGGTTTATAATATTTCTAACCACAATAATGATAAATTGAAAATATTGTAAATTTCAAATAATTTAGTAAGTCAATTCAATTTAACTGATGCAACATCGGCCAATGGTTTGAATAACCAATATTTAAATTTAGTTGATGACATTCACTTAATACATGAAACATTTTTCAGCATTTGATATGATTTATATTCCTAATAAATTACGTACATTTGCATTAAGTCTTTAATTATGTATTCAAAAGTATACAGATAATTACTAATGTATTTATAAATAAAAGTGTAAAATGAAATTTGAATTGTTTTATTTCTTGTAATATCAGTTCTGAGGAATTTTAAGGAGATTTATAGAATTTAGCCTTTTATCGGGGACACACGTTTTAAATACTGAAATCTTTCACTGCAATCAAATTAATAAATATCATAAAATAAAGCAAATTGGGTATGCCGATTTGTAAAGAATACTCTTTAATATCCAAAAAACAAACAAATAAACTGAAAAGTTATTCCAAATAGGTGAGAATGTGTATAACATCACCACATATAGCCGCTTCCATTTCAGAATCAATGAAGCACTTGAGAACAAATTTTAACCCACAAGACTGATTTATGTGACATTTTATATGTTTCTGTGAACAGCAATGTAAATATACTTTCGTCTCTTTACAAATCATAATAATTATAAAAAGAGCATAAGGGAATTTTTCAATGCTAAAGATGGCTTTTTTTTCATTTTTTTCGAAATGTTTACGTATTTTTTCACGCCTGAAAATATATGATATAATTATAATGACTTCCAAATACCATTGATAGATCTATCTAGTATTTATATAAAAATAAATAATAGGATTTTATTAAAAAAACAAAACAATGGCTTTGAAAATAAGGCGACAAAGCGCTCAGACGTACATGTACATCCATACTCCTCAAAGGTTAATAATTATTTATTTATGAACTGCATTTGAATATGCATACATTTTTTAATATTTAATTTAATTATCAACAGGACTTTAATCCGAAACAATCCATCTTGAGCGATTCATCCATTCATTAATTCGGACACCAAAACGTCACAATATATATATTAAATATAAATGTGCGTATATAGTATTCTAGGTAATGTTCCACTCTATAACTAACTTTTGAGTTTATGGAAATATTTTCGATCATTTTGTGTTATTACTTATCGGATACAAAATACTCGTATAGAGTTGTTTGTTACGATATTGGTGGAGTATAATACGATATTATTTCAGCGAATTCGTCAATAGCGATCTTGGGAATACAATAACGTTGTGAAGACGTCGTATAATGTAATAATGTTACAAAGTTTTCATATGTAAGAGGAGACAATATCTCGTTCTTTGATCTCAAATTATTGTAAATATACAAAGAGAGGACAAATATAATAAACAAGAGACAACCGCGAAGTTGGCCAAAAGTAAACGCGGCCAAGTTTCGTTCACAACATTGATAACAGGCTAGCAAAAGGAAAGAATAATAATAAATGAAAGGAAAAGTTTAAAAGTTGTCTCATCTAGAAAAAGGAAATTTAATGCAAACGACGGAACAGAGTAAGCTCGAAACTTGTTCCGACAAATTTTACTTTAAAAGCCAGAAACATACGTAAAAGAACAGTTATTTCTTTCAATTCGCAAAAGTTGCCAACGATAATAGCGCACTCCAAGTTTGGAAAACGTCCCGCAAACCTTGTTTTAGAAAACCCTGTAATACGATTTGAAACTTGTTTCGATAAAGAATTCCTTTATTATAAAGACATATAATTCGATCATGAGAAGGTAGATAGCTATTCGCTTCTTGGGTAAATGCCTTGATGGTTTAAAAGTTAGTCATCAAATAAAAGCTTTTAATGAAGTAACTTGGTCTATAGAAATAAAGTACTACTTTCGGTTTCTATTTTAGTAAAATACTAGTTGTACTGATCCACGCGTTGCTGTGGCTCAGTCTGGTTAAATGGAAAAGAACGAAACTACTAGCTGTACCCCGTCACGCGTTGCTGTGACTCAGTCTGGTTGAAAATAACGGCCCTGTTTTTAAAAAAACACGTGTCACAGGTGTGAAATCTCTATATAAGGATGTACACAAAACACGCGCATATTCAAATGCAATGCAACGTTGTGTCAAAATTTCAAATCAATCGGTGAAGAACTTTCGGAGATTGAAGATTTTGAACGAAAACACATTAACATTTTTATTTATATAGATGAATAATATAAAAAAGTACAACACTATAACAATTACTTTCTTAATAGTAATTAAGCACGCGATTTGTGTCACAAAATGATATTCAGTTAGCGATATATTAAATACTCAGTAATAATAAATTTAAATTATTTGGTGGCTAGCCATAATTATATTGAAAGGTGGCGAGTTTTAAGTCATGTAGTAGTACAAAAAAGCTCATGATAAAGATATATCTCGCAAACCATACGACACACACTTTATAAACAACGAAATAAACTCTCTTTAAACACAATTATTACATCAATTTTCGTATATATTTTAAATGTTATTATGAAATTATTGTGGTTAACATCAACAAAAATGAAATTTGATTTAAAGATATTGAATATAAAGAATTCATTTCATCTTTGTGTGCTGTATGCTATACGAGGTATTGCTTTCTCATGAGTTATGTATCAAACAGATTACTAATGGATAATGTGAGTATTAGACAACCAAAGGCTGAAAATGTAAATATTCAAGAAAAATGGAGATACATATACTTAGCTTGCCTAAGAGCAAACATTTATTATACTTTTATCACTGTTGACCTGTGTGGTTGAGCTTACTAAGTATTTTTTTTTAATTTATAATGATTTTGATACTTAAATTGTAATAATTCATATAAATTTCATATAACTGTGTTTGCCGATGTCACTATTTAGATATTTCTAATAAAAGAGCTTTTAATAAAAAGCACTCGCACTTCAAAACAATAACGATGGCCTATATGACGTCACGTGTAAAAGCCTCGCAAATTATAATTAGGAAACTTTATAGTTCTGTAACAGGCGGCCATAATTAATAAGTTAAGGGTATGAAGGAATATACAGGAATATTGTAAACCTTAAGTAAAGTATACCCTTCCAGGCGGAAATAATTTAACAACTATAATAATATCTAATTAATAATTAAAATGTACGAAAATATGAATATAAACCCTAAACTATTATATATTAAATAAAATTTAAAAGCCTTTAATTTTCAAGTATCCAGTATTCGAATGGCCTCACATTATCTAAGAATAACATAAACTTTTTAAATACTTATTTGTACACATGAGCTTCGATAATAATAATTCCAAGAAAATTCCAACGAATTTAACTTAGAACACAATGAAAATAATTTAAGAATCGAAATTTAAATTTCGTGATAAATCATGCTTAAAAAAATATAAAACCGAAATAATTTGGAAAAATTTATAACAATTTTCATACCTCTTCATGTTCTCTATGAAATTTTTCTTTTTTCTTCATTGCTTCTTGAACTTTTAACTGAAACAAAACACATTTCACATTAGATTGTGAAGTGGAAATCTAAAATGATTTTTTGTTTATTTTTTAAAGCGTGCGTTTATTTAAATTGGAAATATAATTAATATAAATACCCAAATATCCTTAATTCATGCAGTTTCTATAATGTTACAATAGTTTTCGAATTATCAACAAATTTTACTTAACAACTATAATTTCTTCGATACAAATGTTTACAAGTTAAAATTTAATTAATATATTTATCTCATAACAACCAAAGTGTGACATAATTTTGATTAAACATGTTTGTATGTTCTCTTTTATCACAAAATTTCACAATATCAAGTAACATATTTATAATACAACAATAAATATATCTATAAAATAATAATATTATAAATTGTTTGCAGTATGGATCATACGCGAAAGTAACACATTCAAAAGCACTATAATATCCCACACATAATTACTAAATTTTTCTTTTATTTATCAAAAAATACCACATTATAATAAATTGTTTTTTTCCTGTATAGCCATATATTAACAGCCTTTATTAAATTATACATAAAATCCAAAATAAAAATTATTTATATCCATGGTTTTCCTGAAATGAAATGGTTTTTTCGTTGTGAAAATAAAAGCTTTTTAGTGGAATATTATAACGCAATAATTAACTTTAGTGTGATGTAATAATAAAAAAAACATACAAGCATATCATGCGTTTACAAAAATGTAAAAAAAAGTGCAACGTTTCCACAGGTAAATTGGCAAGAAATTATAAACAATAAAAGCTACAGCTGGCGAAAATTCAATTTTCCCCAAAAGCTCGTCGCGGAAAACAATGCCTGTCGTATTTTTCCGAGCCATAAATATTTAGCTTTAAAAAATTCCCGCCAGTCGTAAAATGCTGAACGGAAAACAGATGATTATCCCATAAATCCGTCCCGAACTGCGATTGTCTATGCTTTTAACGTATACCAGGTATTGCAAGTGGGTTATTTAGAAAAGTGACTGTCTCCCTCGGATGTGTATTGCGTGAGTGGGCTGGATATAGGTGTTGGATTGTGTCGTGTGCGGTATGATGCTTGTGCAATGGTTCGCGAGGACTGTGACCGAAAAGCGCGAGCAAGGCAAACGGAGCATATAACGGCTGGGCAACGGATATCGTCGTTACTGGCGGCAATCACGTAGATCGTAAAACGATTTTACGAATCGAGATATATAATATATTTCCCTCTACAACCTACAGTTCTGTCTTATATAATATGTTTGCTTATTGTTATTATAATGAATATTTTTCTTACGCCTTTTTGTGATATGTTTTTTACTTTGGAAATAAATGAAAAACAAAGCATTGTTCTAAATGAATCAATATATTATAATTAATGGCGAAAATGTACTATGTATGACAAATAGACATGTAAGTGAATCTAAGCTTCTTGAAGCTGTTAAAAACTTTAAGTAATTTTGAAGCTCTTCGATTATATTATTATTATTAAAAATAAAATACCACTTAACGTGAAAATTTTAAGTTGTATTGATTTTTTTCGTACCATGTTTACTCCCGAATTGGAGCATATGAATTTACGCAGTGTGAAGATATCCACTCCGAAAGTGGTGGTGCCACAATGTGCAGACGTCTTGACAGATTATTTTTCACGAGAACTGTTTGTCAGACAGTTGCCCAGCCTAATGGGTATCCAGTCCTGCATTTTATGGATTGTATAAAAATCCAACATATGGGGAATCGAGCCCGCAATCTCCGGATTGCTAGGCGTGTACGCTACTAACTACGCTACCGGGAAAACATTGTATTATAATAAGTAATTTAGTTGCCTCGTCGTCGTAGTCAAAATTAAATAATGACAAAAATGCTTTGCACTGATACCCAATATACTAAACAATCGAATGACATACAACCAAAGTCCAGGAAAAACAATCTGTGAAGAAACATGTTGATTCACATTGTTGAGATCCGTATGCTCCGCATTTGGAGTGAACGAAGTGAAAAATATTCAATGAAATTAGTTAAGTAAGCGTTTATATTTTATTTGTAATCAATTATGGGTAAAGTTGAATCCCTTTGAAAACTTAGAAATAAACGATATGAAGCCAAAAAACAATACCTGACAAGAGTATTTTTTCAAATCAAGTTTTTAAATTAATATAATACTCATATATAAAGTTACATATAGCTGTAAATAATAATTTGAAACAATTAAATTTTATTCCATCATAAAAAATACATGTTAACTCTAATTGCATTCATTGTATAATCCTTAAAAATATTGTATATAGACATGCACCATAAGTCGCAGAGAGGATATAACTATAAAATTTAAACAAAACTTAACATTAATAAATACAAATATCGTCCATTTCCTTATTAAGATCGATGAAAAATAATTTAAAATATGCCATGCCTCCAACCGTGTGCTCTAAAAATTTAGCTCATGCGAATAAAACAATAACATTTTTACAAACAAAAAATCTCTTTCTGCAATCAGGTATTTTTGGAAAATTAACGACAATATTTTTATAAATAATATGTATTAATTTTATTTTAATGTTGTCAAAGATCAAACAAAAACAAAAAATAATTCTTTATTTAGTTTTATTTAATTTACAAATTAATTTTTCCTCAATTTGTCTACAAATTCTCGTGTATTAAGTTTAATTTCAATTATTTTACTGATAGTTTAATACTATATGTTACAACAAAGAATAGGTTCGGCTTAAACTTTAATATTATGTGTTTAAAGATCTTAATTTAATATATAAAATAATTCAATGAAATAAAATATCAAATAACATACAGAACTTCCCATATAATAAAAAAAACATGAATTTTATTTTACATTAACACCACTAAGCCAAAAACCACGTAACCTTCTAGAGACAAAACAAACATAAAAAAATCAAAACAACTTTGCGTTGACATGAAGCGTGCAAACATTCCCTCGAGTTTTTGCTTGCTGTCTATTTCTGTTGAACATAAAATACTCAAATAAAATGAGAAACGAAAAATGTATCTACTGTTAAATTTGCGGTATTTTGAATAACACAGATAATATTTATTAGAAAATAAAATATTTATAAATCTAGTTGAAACATAGTAAAAGAAGAACGAATAAAATGTTTGATATTATAAAGAAATATAAACGTATCTGATATAGAAACCAAAATAGCTTTTAACAAAGTCCAAGTATTTTCTAAAATAAAAGCCTTAAATCAGCGGCTTAATAATTTAAAATGGGAGCCAGAGCTTTCATATAGATGTATCACAGTTTCAATGATTATATGAGATATAACATAGGCTCATATGATATTCTCAAGTTGAACGCTGTGAGCTTAAATATCTTACAAAGTTATTTAAGATATTAAAAGGCATTTAAATCACATTATGTAATAAATCTTGTTAATAGTTGCGCCTGTGACATTACATGTTACGAGCTTTTATTAATGTCAATTTATAGCATTGCAAAAGCTCTGGTCATTTGAAATTGAATCCGCTTCAATATTTATTCGTATATCGTCGCTAATATTGCAAGAACAAGTATCTTGTTTGGTTTAAGTTTATTGGTTTATTTTTTGCAATTTCCTGTATTATTGGCACACTTTTAAGCTAAGAAATATTTTTTTACACGTTAATTAACGTAATATGCATGAACAATACAAGAAATTGCAAAAAATAAAACTATACATTATCAAATGACTTAAGCCAAAAAATTAAGCTCTGTTCCTACGATATTGGCGACAATATTATTTAAATTAATTAATACAAGTTTAATATGTTTAAAGTATGTCTAGTAAATAGTTTCGTTTCTTTACAAAAAAAACAACGCTTCGAATTGATATATTCTACTGTTGTATTAAATAAGAAAAAATAATGGAATAAATTGTATTGTATTTAATTGTATATAATAAAAAAATAGCACTACTTATAAATACATCACTCATTTTATTTGACGTAACATGTTCATAAAAATAGACAGCTTGTAATATGCGAGTGATGACTCTCGGTGTCTCACCCTGTGTATTGTCTCTTCGAAGGTGTTGGGGGCACCGCCGTTCATCTGCAAGTAGCGGAGGCGGTCGTAGTCCCTCGGGTCGACCATCGAACGGAGGGCGGTGTCCCGGGGGGCTCCGAACCCCGCCAGGCCGCTCTGGAGTACGCTATCTGGCGTGTCCACCTGCAGGCGGGACATGGAGCGAAACGATGGCGCGTTATCAATCAGGTCAATTTTATAACTATACAACTAGTTTCATATAAATTTAAATAATACACTGAGATTTTAGACCCAGGAATGAAAAAAATACACACAATATTTGACTGCATATCGTCGAAAATAGTTATAACAATTTTATTACTACCATTTAAAACATATAACAAAATATGTATATGTACGTTTAACTCACATTACTTAACACTTGGCCTGCGGGAACCGTAATATAATCGTAATAAACCGTACTCCAGCAGTTTTCTGCCAGACTCGGAACGTTCCATGCCTCATATTTTAAATATTTTGACAGCCAACTGTAGTCAAATACTCTTACTAGATTTTTATAAGAAAACCAGAAAACTTTCTCGCTCTATACTTCGTAAATTTCGTCACTCCTCCTATGAACCTATAAGTGTGTCAAGCTTATTTTATCCTAGCCTATCATTTTCGACCAAAATCGTCTTCCTTGGTTTGGTACACTTTTTTTCAGTTCCAGTGAAACATTTTAAATACTTTCGTAATTTTTAAATGAGTTTATTATTAATGCCGATGAGGATTATATCACATTTTTTCTCAAACATTAAAAATTAACAATTTCTTAGTTTTAAGTGATAATTATATTATATAAGCTGTGACAATAATATAATATTGAGATATTGATACATTGGCTCCGCATAGAATTTTTAGAACAATAAACAAAAAAATATTGAAATATTTAAAGGACTTTAGTAAATATGTTGATTTTTGCAAACGTTAAGCGTATTTTGCGAATTTGCCAAAAGTAGCCTACGAGTTAACTGTTAATAAAAGCATTTCGCATAAACTTAAGCAAAGCGACAGTAACAGAGATGCAAAATAACTATAAATAGGTGAGTGAGCATGTGAGCAAGTTCGGCAGCATGACAACACGTTGTCGTCCCAACAATTTGCTCACTCACCTATATATAGCTATTTTGCATCCCTGTTTCTGTCAGTTTGTCGTCATCGCTCTATCGCAGCAGCATCTATCGCTATGCGTTGGTTACGTATTTTTTTTTTGCAATAAAAAGTGTCGCAAAATAAGCTAACTAAAATTGTCGCCTTTTTTTTGTAGCAACACCAAAGTAAAAAAAATGTTTGCTGTCATTGGTAAATATTGTAATTACGTAAAGATATATTGAAGAACGCGTAGATACTGTAAAAGTTCAATTTGAAAATGGTGAAAGCTTCGCAGATAAAAAACGGCGGGAAATTTAAGCTTTCAGCTCATTTTGAGACAGCCTATATGATTAACACGGTAAACGGTAAGTCGAAATGCAAATCGCGTAACTGTATAACACATGTGGCGGATATTGTATTATGTTATAACCGCCCATTATTTCTCATTGTGCAGGCATGTGTCAGGACAAAATCAATTGCAATATGTTATTTCGGTTTGTAATGATCACCGTATTTATTGCACGCATTGTGAAACATAAAATGCCTGCCGTGATATACGATATTTAACGTGGCCGATATTTGTAACAACATGCTGAAAGGATATTTATTCACATCCTGTTAATAACACCGTTACGAAATCGCAACAGAACACACAATAATATAAAATATATTTACACTCACTTGTCTTGTCAGATGTTCAAAATTTTAATCTTTATTTATATAATAAATAAACTAAACTCTTTAATGACAATCCATATAACTATTGTACTTCTTGTTAGACATTGGGAGTATTAAGGAAACCCTGTAATATGACTTAAAACTTGTTCCGATAAATAAATCCTTTTTTATAAAGACATAATTCGATCATGAGAAGGAAGATAGCTATTCGGTTCTTGTATAAATGCCTCGATAGTTTTAAAACTTAGTCATTAAAAAAAAAGCTTTTAATGAAGTAACTTGGTCGATAGAAATAAAGCACTACTTTCGTTTTATGTTTTTATAAAATACTAGCTGTACCAGGCCACGCGTTGCTGTGGCTCAGTTTTGTTTAAAATGATGGCGCTGATTAAAAAAAAAACACGTTTTACCTGTCACAGGTGGGACATTTATTATATATATAAACGCGGGTACTTGAACGCAACGTTGTGTCAAAATTTCAAAGCAATCGGTGAAGAGCTTTCGGAGATTTGAGATTCTTAACAAACAAACATTTAAATTTTTATTTATATAGATATATAGATGACTAAATGCCACTTATCATTTTGACTTCTTAACGTCATATCGATGTAACTATACTATTTATTTAGTGATAAAAAAGGATGTAACCCACATTACATAGGCACAACCTTGAAGTGCACGAAGGCTAAAATTTGTATTTTAATTTACCCAATCAGATATAAATATAAAAGGTTATTTAAGAAAAAAACTTTGAAATGGATTAGGTACAAGCCCCTTTTCCTGATCGCAAATTTCACAGGCCATCCTTTTTTCAAACTTCAAAGCTGAATTTAGACACTAATTCGGTATTTTCAGTTTACATCCGTCTGTTAGAACACGTATTATATTATTAGAACATATTGATTATCGAAAAAAGGTATTTTGAAACTCTGGATTACGTCCCTTTTCCTTTCCATAGTCGTATGCTTATTTCACAAAAAATATAAGATTGATAATAAATCATTATTCGTCAATGTCAACTGTAAAAATATAATGTATGTATGATAATAAATTATACTGATACATTATTTTGACACTAAGCAGTAAAGACTCGTTGAAATTAATTTTATTTATTACATAATTTAAAATTTTATAAAAGCTCCAGTGGAACTTATAAAAGTTCTGGATGTCCGAATCAAATACGAATTTATTATAACTGAACATTTAATCCACTATAAATAATATCGTACTGTTCTGGCAAAACTACAATTCTTGGTCTGCCCAAACTCGGTCAGTAAATAAACAAACAATAATAACGTGTTTGTAAATACTTCAGCTTTGCGAGCTTTCGTGACGGCTAAACCAAAATACTTTCATGATTAATTTCACGGTGCTAAGAATTTTATTATGACTCATATAGTTTATGAGCCCAACACTATTATGTATGATATAAATGTAGATATATATCGTAAAGTAATTAGCTTTTACTGATCTTTTGAAATCACGAAGGATTATATTTTACTCGAGTATTGCTTAATAAAAAATATACATCTATCCATTAATATACATAAGAAGCTGTATATTATAATCACGAACAATGCTGTTAATCGGCTATTGTTATCATAATCAATCGGTACCAAACTACAATACATCATATAATTCTGATAACTATACATGTCTCTACATATTTGAAAAACATTACGAATATTAGGATTTTATATTCAGGAGATAATAAATTCAAACCAACGATAGACAACAATTAATAATTGTTTCAAATCAATTTAAAATTTTAAAAAATGTAAGGTTTTGGATAAATATATTTATTTATTTTACTTAATACATGTTGTAATATCACAAATTATAAGTTTAATA
>JAGVSQ010010432.1:0-12922 GCA_022683975.1 Rhyacophila evoluta
CACATATTGCGGATGCCTCAAGAGAGTCTGAACCTGACCTAACTATTCTTCAAGCTGACCGGCTGTCGGCGTACCGGGAAGCTGCTAAATACTATCGTTAAAATGTATTCAGCGGAGTTACGTGATGCAGGTATGACCTGGGAGGATGCAAGAATACTGTCGGGTGACAAAGATTCTTGGAAGTGGCACGTAGCGTCCATATGCTCCACTCAGGGAGCGGATATGTAGGAAAAAGAAGAAGAATACATCTGGACCTCGATACGAGTAACGATATACTGAGATAATAAACATATTTATTATTCAAAATCCATTAGAGATAACAGTCACATATATATGGTAATTTTTTTTCAATCTATATGTTATGTAGAAACTAAATACAAGATATGTGTTTGTAAGTAATTCTCGATTTTTTGTATTTACATAATTAGTAAAAATCTAATGAATAGCTTACAGTTCATTCATTATCTTACAAAAATAATTATGTATCTTTATCTATTTCTAATACATATGAGATTCATGCTAATATCAAATATCTACATACATTTTATATAATATTGTACATTTCACAACGTTATATCCGATGTTGAAGAGTGAACTGTATGTAAAGGTGTTTCTCTCTCTAACTGTTCACAAATACTTCCAGTGCTGTTAAACCCATGTTCGTAAACATAAAAACCAATTTATAATTATTATTAACTCAATACTGCAAGCTTTATCTGCGAATGAATCACTCAGTGACGGATTTACACATAGGCGCAACATACGCTTGCCTAGGGCCTCACAAATCAAGGGGGGCTCAGGGAACCTAGACAACTTTTAGAACAAGAGGATTACTCACTGTGCTCAATGGGTTGAAATATTTGTAAAAATGCATTGAGATTTTGTTCAACTTAAATATATTCATATGCTCCCTCTCAGGTCTGAAATATTGATAGTTTTTATTTTCTTCAACGTATGTTAGTAGATTAGTAAATGTGATTTTATGTAAACTGATATAATTGCAGTAAATATTGTTAAATTTAAAACCATTTTTTTTTTCTTTCTTCATAATTGTATATTTATATATAAATTTAAATATATATATTTAAATATATATATTTACCTTGTTCGCTCTCAACGTGGAGGATATGGATTTAGACAAGATATACATGTGAAGATGTCCACCCCGAAAGCAGAGTATATAGATCTCCGCAATGTGAAGACGTCTTGACGGATTATTTGTGTCGAGAATTGCTCCACCTTTTTAGGATTTTTAATCTGCAAAATGAGGCATCGAAACCGCATTCTCCGGATTGATAGGCACGCACGCTACTACTACACTACCGGGGAGAAAAATGTTTGAACATTGGCATCTTCTATTCATGATACGGCACTGAAACAACATTCACCTTCCAAGAGTGTAAAATTCATCTCGGGACATTATAGCTAAGTTTGAGTGTACATTTACGTTCGTTATGCCATAGTTTACGTACGTATTAAGTGACGTGAATGATAGTAGAGATTATCGTACTACGTATCTGTCATTTTATCACCAAGTTTTATAACTTATAATATATATATTCTAAGTTATAAAAATAGCTGAAATGAATAATTTTGATTTATTTTATGCACGTTTAACAAAGTTATAGAAGTTCTTATGACATATTAACTACCCCTGAACGATACATTCATCTCGCTCCTTCACTAAGCCCCCCGTCAGGCGCCGACGCTCCCCCCCAGAGGCGTGGCGACCCCCAACCGTGGGACCCCGCCGTGAAGTCCCGCAGTCTTCGTTCGGCCCCTTAGCCGGCTGGTTGTCACGCGAGATCGAATCCCGAACAAAAAAACGTTCAATAACAAACCGCTCCTCAATATAACACTATCAACCATCAATAAACATAAAAAAAACAAACAATTTACCGGAAAACTGTTGGTTATCACTGCAAAAGACGATAATATTCTGTGACGGAGAATATTTTAAAATATAGATAGAGTGAAATTGTGCATTAAAAACAACATTGTGGTATATTTATCAGTGAAAATACATTAATGGTGATTTTTATATTTTTTAAACTGTAATATATACAATAATACGCCTAGATAGGTTCCTGTCTAAGTAATTGTATGATTATTTAAATATTATTTATTATAGTTCAGTAACTAGGTATTTCGATAACAAGGTTTCACTAAATATAACATTATATTATGCATTACATATTATTTAAGGCTGCGCCAAGATCCTTTCCCGTTATCTTCCATATTGAAAAGACTCAGAATCTTCATTATATTCTACTAAATAATTTCATGAATTTCATGAATTCTGATTGTCGATATCCATATGCTCCACGTTGCAGCGTATCCGGTTCATAACATTATCCATCTTTATTATGTGATATAGTTTAAAGTCTTCATTTAAGAATATGCCAACTGTGTTTGATAAAACAAAGAACAAAATTGACGGATTTGATGAAAAATACCAACTAGACGTGTCGTTTTAATTGTCAAAAATATATTTTTTTTATGCATAATAATAATCTACATCTAAATATTATTAATACACTACTTGTTAAGATTGTAAAGTGTATTTTAATGGATAGGTATTACAAGTAAAATCATTTTTAACGAATGCGTACAAACAAACGTCATTTCCTTTCATAAAATAAAGAGTGATTATCATTTACGAGTTAGCCTAGTGTGATATGAAGCTATATACTTCATATACGACACAGACCATATTAAAACGATCTAAGTGTAGATACCAAAATATCCATCTATTTGGCCGTCTATAATTGTAATTATATTAATAATAAAATTGTTATAATTCCGTCTAGAAACAGTTGATTAGTTGTGTTAAATTAAAGTTCTATGTGTTTATTAGTTGTTGTTATTGGTTGCTAAGGATGTAACTTTATTATTAATCGTCTAATTAACTAAAAAATGGTCTTGATAATGTTATAACAATCGAAACAACTCTTAAAATATACAGCTTTCTTTCAATCGATATTATTGTAGGTTAGTATAGTTTTTAATGTGGTCTGATAAATTTCATATCAACATAATGTGTGCAATATTTTATACTATACTGTAATATGATTGATTGGGGTGCTGTTCTCTGGTGGTATATGAATGTAGAAAGTGGATTCTTGTTATTAAAATTATAAAAATAACGATGATAAAAACAATTAAATGCAATATTTTTAAGAAGTCATTGTTATAAATTGATAATTTATATTGAATTAATAGAGTAGGAGTATGTTTTATAACAATTTTGTAAAGTAAATACCTATATATTTTCAGTTCATAGTGTTTTAGTAAAAATAAGGACGGAAAATATTTAATATTTATAATTTTAACTCCCCGGAAGCGTGGGGGTTAGAGTACGTATCTGGCAAACTGGGGAATGCGTGTTAGATTTCCACATCTGTCGGATTTTAAAATAATCTAAAAATGCAGTACTGGGTTGAGCAATTATCTGACAAACATTTCTCGTGAAAAATAGCGTGTCAATACGTGTCTTGTGTAGATCCATATGCTCCACGTTCGGAGCGAACATGGTATACACAAATTATGATAGAAGAAATTGTAAGGCTTTTTTTTATTTATTTCAAAAATATACCAATAACAATATAATTTTTTATATAAAATACTATGTATCAGTTTACTATCAAAAATGTCGTTAAAGATTACAATACTTCACGCTGACAGACAAATACTTATTATAAATCGATTATTATTTTTATTTCACGTATACAGCCGCCGTGATGTGACGTTTACTTCACCAAACGTTGGCATATTAGTTGTAATAATTACAAATTAAATCAAAGGTGTGTGTTTATTTGATACTAAAATAATCACTTAGTCCAAATTGTGGAGGCTATGTGCTTCGTCTCAGAACAAAAATCGTCCTGCACTTTTAGCTATTTTATTTATAAACCTTTTAATATAATATTTAAATAAATATAAAGATGAGTTTTACATTGTTTTATGATAATATATTTATACACTGGTGGTAATGTTTTTTACATTTTTTTTAAGTTTGCGACGGTGTATAAATTGTTTGTAAACCCTATAATATACTTCTTCTTCTTCAATTATAACATACGTGCCAAGAAATTGATGACCATAGACCAGATATAACATAATTTTTATTAATATTTTACAATAAAACTTGTATTTTATTGTTTTCATTAGGCCTTTCATAGCATAGTATTACATTCGTCATGATTTGTTATTTATCTTCCCTCATGATTAACCGGTCCAAATGTGATATCATTCATTACAAGCCTTAATCCAACACCTGTAAGACCTGAGGCTATCCCTCAAATAATAATCACTCAGTATAACTCGTGTGGCAACCATTCCAAATTATAATTATGTTCAATGCAACTTAATTCCATTAATACAAAAGTAGTCTGTTCAGATACTTACTAACGTTATAAGCAATACTCATTTAAATTAGCTATCTGTAATGGAAATAATGTAATTCATTATAGTTGTTTTCCGCCAAGAATTCTATATTATACAATATTTATTATTTATTGCATTCATATCCGCTCTCTACTGGAGAATATGGACACCACGTACTGTCTTCAAGAATCTCTTCATCTGCTAGTATTATAGGATCCTCCCAGATCATACCAGCATTCCTAAAACTTTCCGCAAGTCTTCACAATATGTGGCCAAGCCAGGTCCAGCGTCACATCTTCACTTTGTCAGTGATTAGTGGCTGCATAGTCCGTTCTCTCATCTCCTCGTTTCGAACAGTCATACGACATCAGAATCCGCCGCAGCCATCTTTCCTCAAAATTTCCCAAACCGAAGTCTTGATAGATTTACTTCTAGATGACTGACTTTCAGCCAATCATTAAATTTATTGGAAATTCATGTTACCAATTTAAATTAGTGTTAAAAACATTGATTTTAATCTAGCAATTTTTAATTCGTTGACTTACTTCTTAACTACAAGGTGATAGAACTTATCAATTTAAAAATAATTAACTATTTGGTATGCTAGTTGAAACGTAAGCATGCGCATTTTGAAGTTGGGTGTTGTTGGTATGAATCTTATGGCTAAAAGATTTTTTTAAATCTAAAGATGTATGGCTATTTTCCCGATGGGTTGAGTAATTTACTCACTACAAATTCATATTGATAACTGTCAAAATACGGCTTTACAATGTAGAGACAATATTGAAGTCCAAATATGACTGTGGAAATGAAAAACGACGTAAGCCACATACGACAAATTTTACAAAAGCCACAAAAAACGTTTCTTTAATGATTTTAAACCAATGTTCAAACATTACACAGGCACAATCTTGAAGTACACAAAAACTTAAACTGATGTTTCATTTACTCAATACGATATAAATTTAATAGGTTATTTCAGAAAAAGCAAACAAAATGATTGAGCGGAAGCCCTTTTTCCTGGTCACAAATTTCATTAGGCAACATTTAATCAACCTTAAAAGCTAAATTTAGGCACAAATTCGGCATATCAGCTTACATCATTTTGATAGAACGTGTATTAAGCTGTATACATTCTGATTATCGAATAAAACCTATTTTTAAAAATTGAGGGTTACTCTTTTTTTCGTTTCCACAGTCGATATGCTTCTATTTAGGAACGGGCATGGTATAAATAATACATTTATATATATTTAATAGCTTATAGCTAGAATAATATAAGGCAATAATGTTGTTAATTTGAAATCTGTTAAATACATTTATGGCCAAATATATTTGATTAAAAGTGTTCAGTAAGTGGTGAGATTTTTATTTACATTTTGAAGATGTAAAAATAAAATTTCAAAATGGGTTTTAAGGTCTATCTTGTTAAAAGTAAAACACAAAAGTGTCTCTCTTGTGATTTTTTATAAACCTCTCGATCATTACAAAACAAGCTAAACCCTTTAAGAAAATCCTTACAAAATCAATGGTGCGTTACAATATGTCTGTTTATTTGAAAAGCTTAAAGTTTCTGAAAAAAAGTTCAAAAAAACTTCAGAGACCGCTTTAAGCTTATCAACTGTTTCCTAATCGCATTACGTTTAAAATTGTTTTTAATACAACATTTTTGAAGATGTCGTTGTCTATTGTTGGCAAGATGCTTTATTTTATTTTTTAACGTGTCCGCTCTGAAAGTGGAGCATATCAATCCACACAATGTGAAGATGCCGCCCTAGAAATAAAGTATATTGTGAAGACTAAAGTTATTTTGCACAAAGATTGCTAATTCTCAAACCAATGGGTATCCAAATCTGCATTTTCTTTTGTTTTTTATTTATCCAGTAGATTAAGGAATCAAATCCGCATTCTCTAGATACGAAGCTCGTACGCCAACTTGTCGGCTACATGCTTTATATATGATATAATTAAAATTGGGCTAAAAATTAGTTTGAGTTAGTGTTTAGTATAGTCAGCTAAGTAGATAAAGATACAAATTCATTACATTGTAAATATAGCTTCATAATCGCTTTGAGGCGTATAAACGTAAATGTAAGTCCGTGCGACTTGACGTATCATTTTCAAAGCCATTCTTTTATTTTTAAATAATATGTTATTATTTCTTTGAATATAAATATTAAACAGATCTATCAACGATGTGTGGAAGTCATTATAATTGTATCATATATTTTTAGGCTAGAAAAAATACGTAAACGTTACGAAAAAAATGACGAAAATGGTTGCATTGAAAAATTTCCTTATGATCTTTCTATAATTATTATGATTTGTAAAGAAACGAAAGATTATTTATATTTATATTTACAGAAACATTTAAAACGTCATATAAATTAGTCCCATTGCCTAAAATTTATTCCCAAGTGCTCCTTTGATTGCAAAATATGAGCGGCTACGTATGGTGATGTTATGCACATTCTTACCAATTTGATATAACTTTTCAGTTTATTTTGTTCGTTGCTTGGAAATAGAATTGTCTACAAATCAGCATATCTAATGTGATTGATTTTATGATATAAGTTGAATTGATAACAGTGAAATATTTCAGTGTTTAAAACGTGTATGCACAAAAAGTTAACTCATTAATGAAATGCTTAATTCAATAATGGGATGATTGTCGAAAGCTTTTTTTAAATTATGAATGTATGTATAAAGCTCACTATTAAAAAGCGTTTAAAAATATCGTAAAATTCTAGAAGTAAATATACTCTAACCTAACCTTTCCGTTCCAATTTAACCTAACCTTACTGATGTATATTTAACCCAACCTAACCTTATGTCCTTTTTGTCGAATAAGTTACTGCTGTAAATTATAATATTGAGAACTGGGAAGTAAGCCAAATTATTTTTAGAATTAAAAATAACTTAGGCAAGAATCTATCTTCGTTTATATTAAATATATTTCTTTATAGGTGAATAATACAAATTCAATAATTATATTCAAAGTGACGACTAAAAACGCGACACAAACAGCCATAGACATTAAATTTTAAATAAACACCCATAAACAATCGACCATGTTTTATATTAATTAAAATAAAAGACAATTTTGTTTAATTAAACTGATTGGTCAATGTCACATGGAAATATTGTCCAATAGAAAAACGTGTGCAGACATTAAAATAAATATTAAACAACTCATAAAATCGCAACACTGATTTGTTTAATGTTATTATATTGAATTAATTTTTAAATTAAATACATACAAATTTATTTATCAAATAAAATTTTACAACGTAGCAAAAATTTGAAATAAACTTATATATTTTTGTATTAGCACTTAAATACTGGAGGTTAATTATGGTGTATTTTAATTGGTATAATTAAATATATTTAATTTCTTAATTAAATAAATCAGTATATTTTCATATTTATAATTAATGTAGTTCAGTTGGTGTTTTATTTGTGAATTGAAACTTGTTATAGGTTTGAAGATCTAGTATTTTTAATGTACGCAGTTCATGTTAATAGCGTAGTAATAAGCTATTTATTGAAGTGAAAAAAAACGTATGCGAAGGATAATAAAGTGTGTGTGTGTGTTGAAGAAATGTGAAGAAGTTTGTAAGAAGAAGGTGATAAGACGATATTGTTGATTGGTAAACGTAGAATAATACCGCTTCAGCCGCGATGCATATGACATCATGATGAACGCCTTTATGGAAACGTCCCACTTGGCCTCGTTCGGCCTGAAAATGTCGCCTCCACAACCTCCAGCGCCCAACCATGAAGCTCATCATCCACATTCGCACCCACATCCGTTACCGCACTCTCAAACGAATGCGTATCATCCGCATCTCAACACGCATCCAGGATACGCGACGAGAGATTTCTTGTTGAGACGAGATGATTTCATGCCGCACCAACCGAATACTGGAGAATTATTTCCTCCGCCTCTGCATGATCATCAAGGGTTGAATCATCACCACCATCAAGCCTTAGCGAATCCTCATTTTAATCACCATCACCATCAAATGAGATTAGGCATGGAATGGAGAGGAGAACCTCATTACCACCCTCAAACGACGCCGCATCAATTCCATCCGATGTCCCATCATATAGGAGCATTACCGCATCATCCAGCGCACGGTGCCTTCTTCCGCTACATGCGTCAACCAGTAAAACAAGAAATGCAGTGCCTTTGGGTGGACACTGATCAACCTACTCCGAGGAAACAGTGCGGGAAGAACTTCGGATCAATGCACGAGATTGTAACTCATCTGACGGTCGAGCACGTCGGAGGACCGGAGTGTACGACGCACGCGTGCTGCTGGCAAGGCTGTTCGAGGAACGGCAGACCGTTCAAGGCAAAGTACAAGCTGGTTAATCACATCAGGGTTCACACCGGAGAGAAACCGTTTCCTTGTCCGTTCCCAGGATGCGGAAAGGTCTTTGCCAGGTCGGAGAATCTGAAGATACATAAGCGGACTCATACTGGTAAGTCTAAAATAATACATAATTTATTACAAAATAAAAAACATCGTATTTATATATATCTAAATATTAAGAAACACATTAAATATGTTTAGTTTTCTGAGGTTACCATAGTAAACTACAAAACAGTTACGTCACATACTTTTTCTACACCGTGTGTTATTTATTTTATCAAAATACAAGCCGAGAATTAATACCAATAGAATTTCACCAATCACGCCCCGGCTTAATTGCAAAGTCAGAATTTAGTTAATTATATGTATATTTTACAAATACAAATATTTTCAACAAAATATCCAATCAATGCCGACAAATGAAGTAAATCACTTCTCGATATCAGAGCTCATGGATACGCCTAATGAATACTATGCTTTTTATGCCATCTGTAATATTTGTTAAATGTGACTTACACCCGTTTTCCTCTGCACAGTCAATATATATATTACAGTTTTGTACGAAATTCGACTTACAACCAATTCTACTAACAACCATGCTAGTGAATATCTGTATTTGTAAATATCTTCATTATTAATTAAAGTCTAATATTTATAATAACATTTAAAAGTAACGACTTGATATATTAGTGTATTACTGCGTTTTAAAATATTTAATATCGAAATAAAACATTTATTTATAATTGGATTTAATTAATGGTTATAGTTGTGTTAAAATTTGATGCTTTCTCATTAGAAAAATGTGATACGTGTGTATATTTTCATGAAGTATTTATCCACATACAAACCGACGGATAACTGTAAAGAAAATTGCCACAAAGGCGTTTCCCGGCGGATATTTCCCGTCGGAAAATATATAAGAAAACTCACGTCAATATCGCTCACAATAAACAACAAAGTTTTCATTTAAATATACTCTACTAAACAAAAACGTAGATTTTAAACCGATATACCAAAACACTGCATTATAGACATTGTGTAATTAGCGGACTGGTATGAAAACTATGCTGATAAAACCACATATTTTCCAAGATGAAAATTTTTAATAGATGCCAAAATAGCTTTTAAGCTGTGTAACTATATCGGTTTCTATTCATGCTTATATTATTTGTCAATGGAACCAAACAAAGACCCAGAGCAATCATATTTTAAGCTTTAAAAAATATGCCTGCAGTGGATTCTAGGAATACTGTGGTATGATTTAGTTTAAAACGAGGAGATAAGTGAACTGACCATACAACTGCTAATTATTGATAAAATGAAGCTGTGATGCTGGATCTGGCTCGGTCACATACTGCGGATGCCTCAAGAGAGTCTTATCATATATTTTAAGATACACGTCTCTCGTTGTTCTTGAAAGCCGTTAAATACTATCTATAGAATGTATTCTGCGGATTTACGGGAGGATTAGAAGGTTAAAATACTGACGGATTATAGAAGTTTTTGGAGGTGGTATGTGGTGTTTATATGCTCCACTTAGACAGTGGATATGGAAGAAGGAGAAGTTTGTCGATATTGATCTTTGAAGGAAGATAACTTCGTTCCAAATACCACATGGATTAGTAAAAAGTTTTGAATAAATTGGCACTGAATGAATTAATTGAATTTCGGCTTTAGAGCGATGATATTCTAGCTTATACTATGACATAAAAAACGAAACTAATAATCTCAAAAGCAGCTCAAAACAGCTTAAAAACATATCGCTCATTATTCTAATATACAATAACTTAATTTGTTTATTTAAAAATTTGAAAGACCATTTTAACATTCAGTAAATTGTTATCAAATTAAAAGTGTCACCATTTGTTACTTGGCTCATTTCACTTATCATGGACCCATATTTTTTCTATCATAACTTACCAGTCACCCATTCGACATTTAGTAATACATCTTTCGTTTAATTCAACAGCAATATTTTAATCAACAACTTCTAATAACCATGGCAACGAACGATCAAGCAATTCTCGTGAAAAATAATCTGTCAAGACATGTTTAAACATTACGGAGATCGATGAACTCCAATTTTGGAGCAAAGATGGTTAATAATAAGTGTAGAAATATTTCATTCAAATGTATTTTGTAGATATTAAAATTCTACTGTAGTTCGGTTAGTGTGTAGTGAGCCTTAGAGAGTTCACATTTGAGTTGCTTTGCCATCAAATACGTCCTACTGTTTTCTATAATATTAGACACAGTATTTACAATAAAAAGATTCGACTTCCGTGCAAATGGTAGCAAGTTTGTTTACCTCGTGTTAATCATTTCGAAGGTATGACACCAAGATAGGATTTGAAACAAGTATCAGATTTCAGTTTCAGAGGCATTATAAATATCCAGCAATCGTCAACAAGCTATCTTGAAGTTTTGGCCTCTTGTTAAATATAAAAATTTGGTGATGTAGCCGAAATAATTTAAATGCGCGCTAACTGAGAGTATTAGTTTAAATTTACATTGCTTATTATTAGATGCATCTGTTTTGGTGTCTGAATTCGAGTTGGGCTTTATGATCAATACCATCTCACAACTACAAAAATATTGTAGAAGTTCGGAAAAATCAGATACTAGATCTGAGACACATGGGTATTTAATAAAATACAGCTTGTTTACTTGTAGAATTGTATGACTTTGCTAAAATAAAATTTATACAATGTACATGCTTTCCCTTCCACCACCCGTTATGCGAGCGTATACTTTGGCGTAACGAGCATGAGGCGCTCTTCATGAGTGTCAAAAGTGTCCCAAGAGCAGTTTCCAATACCTTGGTTGGCGGGCACTAAAGTGTGCGTGATTCTTATTCTAACTAATTATACCCTGTTGATATATAGCCTTGTCGAGAAGAGACCTTCTCGTTCGCCGTAAAATTTTGCAATTTTTTTAAAAGCTAGAAAATTATCCTTCGTAGAAACCAAGTCGCAATGGTCGACCGGTACGAAAAATGATCGGACCGACTTCAGAAACTCTCCTCTTTCAACCGAAATATGGGAACACTTCCAGAGGATGTACTACGTACGATGTAATGTTTTTTAATTGGTTAGGTTAGGTTAGGTTCAAAATTCTTTTGCATTTACTTTATTTATTTATAATTTAATTTATGATATGACATTCCGTACACTAACAAGTTAACGCATACATTATCAAAGTTCACACTTTAACTGCAATATATCCAGAATACAATATTTTAAGTACATATTATAAATTTTAGTACGTATAAACTAAAAAAAATACATGACAAATTAATATACGATTTATTCACTTCTACCAAATAAGTTAGCATGATTGGGTTTTAAAGAGATAGAATAGTGAAGATCACAGGATTTTTTAAATATAGCAACTATGCGCTGTGCATGCTGAATGCGCAGCTGTCATTTCTGTATGACTTTTATAGACACTTTGATAGCTGACGATTAGAGATATCGATTCATATACAATTATAACTGGCGATGCGGGTTCGATTGCCACGTCTGCTAGATTTGAATAAATCTGATAATGCAGGACTCAATGCTCACTGGGTCGGCACAAATAATTATCGTAACATAGTTTGTCGATACATATCTTCACATTACGGAGATTTATATACTCAAAGTGGACCTCTTCATGATGTGTAGATCCATTTGATTTTTAGAGCTATCATGGTATTATATATATTAATACAAAAAAAAAAACAATTGCTGTTGTCACCGTTGTTTTGGGTTTAACATCACTGTATGAAACGAATGTATCCGATTTCAAAGATCCTTAATATTATTTTAAGAAGCTGTAAATTTTGATTTTATATATCTAAATCTAAGCTCAGATTCCACAAACAGGTTGTGCCCAACATTAATTTCTCCGGAATGTGGTTATTGTAATAGTTTAAAGATAATATAAACATAAATGTAATATTAGTTTTCTTCAAACAACAAATATATCGGTTAATAAAAATTGTCGTACGTTTTCAAATCATCTTGATGTGAAACAAAGGGTTCCATGACAACTGCACACATGACAAGTGCTCACATGACATCTACGCACACACTGAAGTGCTCACACTGACGCAGAAATCAATATTAAGACATTTTATACTTAATTTACGTAATTATAGTATGGGTAGGTATCAT
>JAGVSQ010010433.1:0-12922 GCA_022683975.1 Rhyacophila evoluta
TTAGCCGGATAATTACGATGCGCTTGGCGCAGTTGTCAAAACACTTGCACTGCAAATAATTATATAGTAAGTCAGTCTCGTTACTCAGATCCACTCTACGCAGAACCATTTTGCGAGGCTCGTTACAAACTATTCTGCATATGCATACCAGAACTCGGCAACCATTTTGTAGGCAAAAACAAAATTTCTAAAGAAAAAATATAAAATATAAAGGTTCTTCCAAATACAGAGATATCTTCTTTCTAACGCTTCACGGTTTTTATGAGAAAAATAAATAAACCGTTTTAGAGATTATTAAAAAGTAAATTATGTATCGTAAGCTTTTAAATGAATCTAATTAAAATAACCTAACTTATTTTTTAAGATGTAGACACAAATCCTTTTTTCATAAAATATCGATTACATATCACTAACCAAATTTATTGTCTTCATTGGCACATATTTTTCACATGCAATGAAAGGATTTTTTACTAGCTTTTAGGAACAACTATTTTGAATTCATGTGTAGATTTGTGGGTTAAAAAATAAAATAGCTTAATTTGCACGTGGCTCGCATGACAGAAGTTATTGATTCCGCAGTCGATCTAACCGATATCTCGTTCGGTTTTAAAGTTTCTCACGACAATGTAACACGCTCTTAGCTACAATGTATAATTTAGAATGTTTGTGAAATTGGGATTCTATAACTAATACAAAAATAAAGCAACATTAAAAAAAATGATCGAGTTCTCGTACATCTTCGTTCTAAACAACTTAATTATTCAATTAGGCAATTAAACTTGATTTGAACCAAAATTAGGAAACTATGGTGATTAATCAACAAACAAGATAGGTAAAAAATATTAAGAACACGACTGTACGTTTTATTTAGTTTTTTTTTATATATATACCATGTTCGCTCCCAGCATGGAGCATATGGACCTACACAGTGTGAAGATATCCACTCCGAAATATGAGTATATGGATCTCCGCAATGTAAAATTCGTCTCGACAGATTATTTTTCACGAGAATCGTTTATCAGACATTTGCTCAACCCAATGGGCATCCAGTCCTGCATTGTCGGATTTTTAAAATCCAACAGATGGGGAATCGAACCCGAATTCCCCGTATTGCTAGGTGCGCACGTTACCAAATACGCTACCGAGAAGACAATACATTTACTTCAATAGCTCACAACAAATTCCACACGTGCTATAATAGTATTAATAATAATTATCGTGTAATTTTGGCCATACACATTTTTCATGTAGGGACGCTAAGCCTGTTGGTATACGCGCTGCGGATATCACCAGAAAAACTCAATGCTTTTCACCTTGTTCTTCAACTGACAACATTTTGGTATTCTTAAAAACTGTCCTGGCAATAGCTACAGAATGTATTCAGCGGAAAATTGTGATTTGTAGATGATAAAACTTTTTGTTAAAAATCAGCACTTGATGATCATTAATATGACATTTTAAGTGGATAGCGCGAAAGAAGTTTTTAATATACTATTAAAAACAAGTTCAAACTCGCTTCTTTTGAGTTCATTTGATGGAAAAGACAAAACCTTTAAGCTTTGAGTATACTCTATCCATACAGAATTCAATATATTCGAACAGATTGGAACAACATATTCAGTAAAGCGTAAAAGTTTCATACTAATTGTACTGTATTTTGTTGTCATTTAAATTAATTCATGAAAAAAATTGATAACTTAGTATGATTGGAAGCACTTTCATGAAAAGCATAACAACTTATTACCCACAATAGTAAATACAATACATTCCATTACTTATTCTATGCGGAAATGTAAATTTTTTCATGAGTGTATTTTACAATCTAAAACAAAATTAGTGGTGGTCTCTCACGTTTATAGTTGTTTTATTTTTTCTAATCAAAGAGGCATAATGAATGATTTTTAACTGTCACTTATGCGGGCATTAAATTTATTCGATTATATCAGTTCCCAACAAATCTTTTTCCGCTACATGTAAATGTTATATGCATTTTTTTCGTTCCTAAATTTGTTGAACAAGATATTTATTCGTTCACTTTCATTTGAATATTACTTTTTATTTTCGTACCGTGCGAAAAGAAATTTTCGCTCGCGAACAACGATCGGTGTTGCCGCTCTGAAATAAATTCATAATATTACGAGTCACGATAGGTCAACGAAACTCGTGAGCAATTATTATGCAAATTTTAATTAAATCAAAATAAAACAATTCGTATACCTTTACCATATAAATTCATAATGATCTTTTTTATTGAGCATGTTATTTGATCGTAATTAATCAAATATACGTAGAGTAAAAGACTTTCGACTATAAATATACTATTAAAACAAAAAAAAAACATTAAAGTCTAGAAAGTGGCAGGCTTAATTTTTATTTCATAGCTTTATATAAAATAACTAAAGATTGAAATAACTTTACTCAATAGTGGACTAAAATAACATATCTCGCTTCGATAAATATCATCCCCATAAGTAAATCTATTGTATTTTCAACACCATCCGCTCTGGACGTAAACCATATAGACTTATATAATACATTATCATAACAGATTGTTTTTACGAGGATTGGTGATCACTCAATATCCGACACCCAGTTCTTACAAATCTTGGTTCAGTTACAGAATTAAGCGCCCTTATCAATTAGGTGATATTTGATTTATAAACTCATGCAAAATTTTAGTTTGACTTTTCATAATGAATATTTTAGTATCTTGTATGATACGTATTACATATTCGAATTATTTTTCTATTGAAAATCACTTCCATATTACTTGACCGAATAAGACATATGTTTTTTGAAATCATTTATTTACATAACCGTATGTTAGTGAGTTAACAAATCAATAAATCTATGCAACAGTTTCCAAGCATTTCAACTTTCAAAATTAAATCTAATCTTCTAATGAGGTTTTTAATGAAATAGTTTTTGGCCGTGGACATTATTGCATATCGTTTGCTTTTATTTTTAAAATGTATCACCCCAGATGCTAATGTTTCTTAGTACGGTGCTGACTTTATGCATATATAGAATTATAGCGATTTTTCACTTTTCATAAATATAACAATTTACCAGCTATATTTATATTTTTATTGGGTAATGTTAGATCACTGATATATTTTTTTAGCATAGACTTGAGCTTTGCCATAGTAATTATCACTTTTGTATACTCGATTGTACGTTGATTCGATTATAATGAAAGTTTTATTTTTTGATAAACGTCACACAACGAAGCTCTTAAGAAGCCCTTGACACGTTAACTAACGCGTCACATTCCTTATGCCACAATCTACACGCGTGAGCCTTGCGTAGTGGAGAATACATAGTAAAACGTGTGAATATGTGAATTCTCATAGCTGATTTTCTCTACATTTTTTTTAAAATAATTCATTAATGACAATATGTCTTAATCAATCTATGTCATGATAAATGAATGTCTGCTAAGACTGACTTTCGACGTGCTTCAGAAAAAACTATGTTGAGCGATCGGCCTATAACCGATCCTCACAAAAACAGTTATGTTAATAAAAGTCATCACATTCACTTCATGTGAACACAAAAATAAAAAAAAAAACGATTAAGTGAACTGCCACATAGTAAACGCTAAATCCACCGAAATGTTTGTAATAGCTATTATAATATAATGTAATAAACTGATTTACTTCCGGTTAGATTGCACTCTCCGATTCAACACAACCTGTATTTTGGTGGAAAGATACAATGCTCAGTCAGATTTGTTCGGCTAGAACTGTTCGCCTCAGTCGTCCGCGTACATGTCAGGGAAGGTCACTCATTCGCGGTAATTTGTTGCATCTTTCTTCTAGTCGCTTTTAGAAAATTACTCTGCGCTCTAGCGAACGTTTATGAAGCATTGGAATGCGAATTTATTGCGCACCAATGTGTATTCGCTTTTTGGACAAACCATGAAAGGTATTCGGTGACAATATATAATTATTTTTAATTATAAAATAATAAACAAATTTAAAGATATAATACTCAACCACCGAAAGTTTTTGTCAATAGGTGATATCTACAGCTCTAACCTTATGGGGCTGTATGTATAAAAGTATACACGGTATCATTTGGATTTTGAAAAATCCTGCTAAGGCATGAAACAAACTTAAACAAATTAAAGTGTATTAAAAATTCTGGAGACGTCTGTGACTTGCAGTGGATTGCAGAAGTGATGATGATAATTATAATTATTAATTTTAGCTTATTACTGTATTACAATAATTACAATCCTGAGTATTATAAGTTTGACTTTTCGGTACCCGAATATACAATAAATTTGAAGAAAAATATAATTATATGTGACTTCGATTCTAATAATATAGTTCATTATCAAACTTTAAACTATATAGTTAAAAGCCTGCTTATTTATAAGTCCTCTAATAAATTGTTTGCTTGTTTCTTCATTCAACTAATAAAAATCTTGTGCGAAGACATCCAGGTCACATGTAATAATTTATAAAATGTGTTTGTAATTTTGAAGGAAATCTGGTTAGTATCTAATTGAAAAGTTCTAATTACCAATCACACCCGTGTAAAGATGAAATTATATATATAATATAGGTGTTGAACAAAAAAAATATTCTAAGCGCTATAGAGAACTATTTCACGTTGATAAAATGCATAATACGTATAGCGTGCATCGATGTCAAGATCGTCATTGAAAACAGAAATGATATAATAATTATTTTAATAAATACTGAGCTCAGCCTTTGTCAGTTACCTAATACATAATTTTGAGTTCACTATGTTATATCACTACGCGTCAAAATACTGTTTATTGATCTGACGTAAATACAATTTCACATTGTATACAGATATACTAATAAGTACCTATTGAATAAAATATAGGTATGAAGCATAAGAACGCTTAGTCGTTTTTTACAATGCGAATTAAATTATAAAATATATAATTTTATATTATAATAAAACCACTAAAACGTTTAGGCGTTTTAATTTTGGTACAAGGCAACACTGAGCACGTTTTATTTCTATACTTAATTGAAACTAGTCCCATAATATAACAGGATTTAATTTGCAAAAACTTGTTAAATATTTGTAAGTGATATGAGGCAGTTTTCTATCTAGGGCAGTAGTAGCCAACCTTTCTGCGGTCAAGACTCAAGAGCAAGACATGCCGGGCGGCGAAAGCTTTTTTAACGATAATTATAAATGATCACTTGGTATTGTTACATAATTTTCTAAGTTCAACTATGCATTCAAATAGATACAAAATACAATCCAATTATCGATTAATAATTATTTTAAAACCTGTTCTCTTTATTACATTACGATTATTGATTTTTTTATCATTCAATTTTCTAAACGTCATCATATCCAGCCTAAAGGCAGGCATTAATAATAAGAATGACCAACAATTAAAAAAGATATTAACTAAGAGTATAAACTACAATAGATAAACGTTTTAATAATTGTATATCTATGCGAATTCCGTCAAAACAATTGTACAATCTTTAAATATTTAAAGTTTATATATTTAAAACTGGATTAAGAAGTATCGATATTTTAAATATACTTTAGACCACATTTTAATATTTTACTGTAAACTATTTATTATTATTCTTATATAATATTACTGATTTCTTAGTTTTTTCAACAAGTTAAAAAAATCCTAGCGATAAATTATAAATTACTATAGAAATGACACTTAACATAACAGTGGAACCTCTATTTAATATAATATAATTAATCAAATTCGGAAATAGCTTTATTGACTTTTAAAGTAAGTTAACATGCATTCTGGTTTTAATAATAGCTTTGATTTTATTCATCACAAAGTTTTCAAAACCTATATTTCTAAATGAAAGCTTCCAGATTTCAAATAGGCTTAAACTACGTCATTCAACAGTTTTAATCAATAATGCTTTGCTCGGTGCCCTAGAGTAAGAATAATAAATATGAATTAATAAAATAACATATTAATTAAAACATATAGAAAACGAGCACAATTCACCAACATACTCGTAAATTGTATTTCGGCATGCGATATGAAAGCTCGATATATTTGATTTTAACATTCATACTACTCGAGTAGTAAGTCATTATTTCATACAAGATAATTTAGTTGATTATTATTTACAGTCTATCTGTCATATATACCATATCTGTAATATCAGCTATTAATCTGTCATATCGGTTTATTGTCAAAAGTAATAAATTCAACTGTGAAGGTTAACTCATAATACGCATATTGTAGTAATCTATCATTAATAAAAATATCAATTTATTGCAAAAACTAGTATTATTGACCTACTCTTTCTTATCTAGTAACTAGATAATAATATACCAAAAATATGAATTTAAATCTGGTTGCGAAAGTCGGTATTGGGTCAATTGTTTAAATAAATACAGTTTTGATGATGGCTCTTAAGTTAACAAACCTGTCTTAATAAACATCATGTACAATTTAAATTTGTTTTTATTTAATTTTTATTCTTGACTAGTTACACAACATATAGCTTTGAATCGCATTATTATGAAATTTGTATGATAATTATGTATGATCAGATCAATACCAAATTTAGATTAAGCATTTAAATCTATATCTTTTTTTAATTGGTATAATTATTACAAAACATATTGATTTTAGTATTACATATAATATCGATATACGAGTATAATAATTATACGTGAACGTTCAATTAAAAATTATGTTTTTCACTTTATTCGCTCCGAATACGGAGTATATGGATCTACATGGTATAAAAATGTCCGCTCCGAATGTGTAATATATGGATCTCGGTAAAGTGACGAAATGTCTTGACAGATTAATTTTCCCAAGAATTGAGTGTGAGACACTTCCTGAAGAACTCAATGGGTATCCAGTCATGTAATTCAGATTCTTAAAAATCCAGCGAATATGGGAACTGCACCCTGAATGGGAATCTTAACCTCTTGGCTACTGAGGATATGAAATTGAAAAAATAGAATGATAAATTTATTTAATCACGTATTCCTCCTAAACATAATCATTTGGATCATGAAATCATAAAATTCTATTAACACTATTATTCGAATTTAAGCTATAATATGCATCTATCATACAGTATTTAGATTACTTCAAATGTTAGTTATCTTGACATTTGTTCACGAGAATTGCTTGTTAACTAATCACTCACCATTGGGCATCCAGATTTGCGTTTTGCTTTTAATTTTTATGCAACTTATAAATTCGTACCTACCGAAAAATGTACTAACCTTAAACAAAGCATAGCTTAGAAATTTTGATAGTCATAAATTTATTAGATCTCATTGCATTAAAAAAATGATTTCCCGCCATCCAATTTTTGGAGAATTTATTTAAAAAACACAAGACTTCATAATAATGAAATGTACACGATTACAAAACAAAGTCAATATCTTTGACAATTTAAGTATACTATTTACGTGGTGATTGTCCATCGTAAATATACAGACATCGTTTCAAATTATAGTGTATTCTTTGTCGACATGTTTAATTTTATCACGTAAGAAAATACGCGTGGTAACGTAATTGGTACTATACTTTGTTTATCACAATTGAACATTTCATTTCTTTATATACTCATAACTGCATACAAATTAACGTTATATAATATTAAGTATAGATCTAGAAAGTCTAAAGCTTAAAAGGTATATACGTGATCAATTGACGTAGTCTACCTAACTCTCGCGATATAAAAATTCGCCATATCAAATTTGCGAAATATAAATTCAAAAAACAGTTTTAAAATTCTACATACTTAAATTGGTAGAAGTTTCAAAGACAAATAAAAGTCGCTATCCGACAATTAACCAGTGTGTTTAATTTTAGTTCAAAATGTTGACAATTGGTTAGAAAATTGTAATAGATATTACGATGAAATTTTATACTTTCGATTATTCTGATCCATCGATAGATATTCACATGAAATTCAAAAAAACGAATATTCAATTGTGTTAAATACATAATTTATAAATTTGTGTGTTTTAGTTGGTTGATTCAGATTTGACAAAAACATGTAATAGTTAAATAAATTTTGTAGATATGGTATTTATACGTAGACAGTTTTAAGAACATCTTAATTTTTAAAATTAGGCCAGAAAATCTGTTTTTCAAATGTAAATCGGTTAAATTGAGTAAATTTGTATGCGACGATTTTAAATATTATATTATGGTATCATATATTTTAAATATTTTAAACAATCGTAAATAAATATCACCTTTACTTTTATCCAACAATCTAATACAACTACATTATTAAACCATAGGGTCATTCGTATGATTGTAAAGGCTCAGATTATTACTTTTTGTTGTGTGTCTTTGGTTAGATTGTCGACACAAATAATTAATACCGAGACTGGTTCACTTTGAGTCATAAAATGTCGAAGCTTTTATCCAATGGAAATGTATCGTTAGATGCAGATTTATAGGTGACTAGATTATAAAGTCAATGCAGAGTTGCAAGAAATGCACTTATTGTGACGCATTTATATGATGGCATAATGTTAATTCAATGGTCCACTCAATGACCTAAATTCTTCATCAAAAGGTACTGCAAAAATATTGAGTACCAGGTTATATCGCTTCATAAACAGTTACTTCAGTGAAAGAAGCAAATTTCATAACAAGTATTCTCTGCTTTGACATTCAATAGTTAAAACTCTAAGTGTTACAAGTTTGTGTATGGCTTAATGTTAAATGATAAAATTGGAATAGTTTTGGTATATATGTCAAAAAATAATATCTTCCCTACGGTGGAGATTCAAATACTCCACCATAGAAGAGAAATAGTAATTTATCTTCTTAACCATACCATTCAAAAAAAAGGTTTTGTAGATTATCGCTTAAGAATATTTCTTAAATGACTAAATAAAATTGTCTAATTCTACCTAAATACATTTTAATTAATAATTTTAATTTATTGTTTATTTCATATTTTATTCTTATAATCTGATATTTTTTATAAACATCTAATAAATTATTGAAATGTCAAATTATTATTTTTTTTAAATATTTCATGATAGCGTGGAATTACAAATAATCAAAAAATTGTGTTACTTCAGTAAAAAGCTATAAAATTTTACGTTCATTCTTGAATCATAAACATTATGGAATTACAGTGAGAAATTTTGGATTTCATTCGTATTTCATTTGATTTAATTGTGAGAAGTGTTTTGTTTTAAAAAATATGTATCTATAACTCAATTTATTTGTATAAACATGAAAAAGTTTACTGTATATTATCGAGTATAAATTTGATGATGAAACAAAATGCGTTTGATCAGGGTATACAAAAAAACGTATACGTATACAAATATATTTATGTTTATGTATTTTAATATTAAATATATTCGAAATAAAATACTTTTCCACAGCACAGAATTTAAAATTCATAATTTCAGTCAATAAAATTGGATTCCTATATACGTAACATTCCACGCAATCCTATTAAAATGGTAAAATGGATTAATATAAATTTGAATTTATTACTTTGTATCATTGTAATATAAAATATAACTGGTATATAGGACATATAAATGAAAAAATCTTGGTTTCATTTTTTTATATTATGAAACATTTTACAAGAATGCTTAGCTTAGTTATGCATGTATATAAAAAGCGAATAACGATACATAAATAGTCAATACTCGTAAATATAAATATAACAGTTTACACTGTTATGTAAAAATAATTAATTTTAGCGAGCTTCAGTCATAGAGATCTGAAATATGCGGCAAAATAAACCACAAAGAAATCGCAAGTATTATAACTAACAATAATATAAAGGCAAAAGTGAAAGATTGTGGAACGCCAGACCGCAGATTTTTCACAATGAAAGCAACGCCACACAGACCATAAGAACGGTTCTTTACAATAAGATGCTGCTTTAAAAATAAAAAAATAAAACTATTTATCCATGCGATCTTTTGAAACTTAGTTTTATATCACATTATTTAAAATTTCGTAAATATTCTCATGATTTTTCATATTACACGAATTAAAAAGTATGTTTAAATAATAAATACGAAGATCGAATATTGATATTTAAAATTCTACCCATATATTGGAGACTAGCCTTAATCTCTCAAGTTATATTTTTATATACTTTTTGAGCTATTATGAAAAGGAATTCGGTCGAGTAAATATAAATATAATACTTATGTTAAATATATGAATCAAAAGGGTCTACTATAATGAATGTTATAAGAAAATTTATTTAGTTAATATATTATTAGAAGGTAATTGTGTAGTTTGGCCCACATACAATTTTGTTCTTATAATTTTGCTAAAGTATAACCGACCTATGAAAATTTGGGTCCAAAAGGAAAAATACTTGTATCATAGTCAGGGCCGCGCCGTCCTAATTTCCATATTATGCACCGCATAAGGACGCCTGATTATGATGGGCGCTTTTGTGTACAAAAAATGAAATAACTTCGTATTATATACGTAAAGTATTTTTTCCATGATATTTTCGTAATTAAAACATATTATATTAAACAAATTAAAAATAATTTGAGAAGAGCTAGAACTTTCAAAATGTACTAGTTTTAAATAAGTGAACATATGTAAATAGGAGGTTCAAAAAACTTTTTGCACAAGGGCGTCTCCATCCCAAGGCGTGGCACTAATCATAGTTAGGCACCAATTCAATTCCCATGGGTGCTCTATTTTTAATATAAATCATCGTATTCTCATTTTTTAGATAATATCCATAAAATAATATTTTTTCTTATTTGAAAATCGCATTGCTGAAAATTCTAAATGAATTTAAACATATTTAATTATAATGGGGGGAAAATACCTCCTCAAATAATCAAATATATATACATGATAATAGCAAAAATTTAAGCGAAGCTTCAGATCATATGTTAAATAATAAATATAGCAATCCGTTTATGCAATTTCTGATAACTCAACTAATTGTATCAATTAAGCAGAACTGCTTAATTTCAGGTTGACATCTTAATTTACTTAATATGATTTTCAGTAGCGCTCACGTACATTTTTTTCACCGAATGCATGTATGTTTCCCATGCAAACATAAGAATAAACTAATCAAATTTGAGATAGGCTAGTCAAAGCGAGTCCGCAATGTGCTACTAATTATTGTATTATATAAAAGATTACGTGAATTTTAATATAAAAATGCCATTTTTTCCCGCCGAAATAGTCACACACTAAAATACACAAGGATTTATTTAGTATTGAAAATGGATTTACACATGGATTGTAATATTATCAATTAATATTTGGTAACGCCAACATATTTTGATGCTGTAATACAGCTATCGGTAACTTATGTATCTAGTCCCCGTGTGACTTAAAAAATAGGTTCACTCAAATTACTGTATTTTTTATCTTTGGGTTCGAATGGGTTCTGTTGTTTATCGTAATGTTCACGTAACCTTAGTTGTCAACACTGACTTTGATATCTCTTGAGAATTCACACATACAATAAATAAATACACATTACAAAATTAAAATGATTACCCAATATGAATTTTTCAACATTTCTTCTTTATTTATTTAAGTAGTGTTAAGCAATTCGTAAATCATAATAAATCTTTTAATTTAATCATAAACGACTCAATTATCAATGTAAATACATTTTCAACTGACCTTGTGCATAACGCTCTGTCCAATATACATAATATATAGTATACATTATTTATACAACCCTTTGTAAATATGTATATTGATAACCCGCGTTTATTATATTTATTTTATAATTACACAATTCAAACTTATCCATTGAATGTTTACTATCATATTTTCTCGTAGTTTATTCATAAATCATTCTGTCTGTGATAATAAAACCTTAAAAACGTGTTAACATCTCATTAAAGGCGTCTTCACTAAATATTTGACATCTTTTTGATATAATAATATAGAATCATGTATTTCTGTAATTCTTTCCATAGTCCTTTATCAACATACATCTGAATTACTTCATAACACTATTTTATGAGGTTTTGTTGTAACTTGGTTTAATAGTTTTAGAAAAAATGAAAGAAGATAAATAATAAAAAAACAAGAATATTTTGACTAACTATAGCATTAATACTAATCTGTATACAAAAACGTATTTACAACCGTCCACTAATCTAAGCTAATATTGAACTAGGATAAAAAAAATATTTATATTTATTTTACTTATGATAAAATAAAATGTGTTAAGTAATATTATTTTGTTACATAAAGCATTTATAATTATTGCAGTAATGTTTATTATGTATTTTTATTGTAATTATAAAAAAATGTTTAAGTTATTCATTTTTTTAGGTATACATAATGACATAAACGACATCGCTAATACGGCGATAAATCTTTTATTTTTAATTAAAAAGATGAGTGAAGAAGTTTTGAACAATTTATGCTAAACGAAAAATTATATAATTAACCTTTATAAACTTTCTTCTCGTGAACACCGTTTTGATTTTATCACCAGCGGAAATGGCGCTAAAAACTGCAAATTAAACTCAGCGTTCAATTTGATAAGACTTATTCAAGCCGAGTGCACAACGTTTCATAAATACAAATAAAAAATTTTGAAGATTGAAAATATTTCGTCATCGCTTAATACATGGTCAATAATCTAATGAGATTTTGGAGAGAAAATTGCGTAATTAAGTAAATGACTTAATATTTATTTAACGAAACATATAAACGAACATAATTCTTTAAAAATGATTGTCAATATGAATTTTATCCAATAAATGATTTCAAATATTTGTTCGCAGTTTTATATATTTTACTCCTTCTTAAGGGTTGATATTGGAAATGATAATTTTAAATTAAAGTTTTTGGCCGTATTCTGTATTATATTTACGTATGAATATATTGTAAATTTGAAAAAAAAACATATTACTGTTTCTAAAATGTGTGTCAAATCTATAATAAAAATAATTTTAAATGTCAAAGTTTTTC
>JAGVSQ010010434.1:0-12921 GCA_022683975.1 Rhyacophila evoluta
GAGAATTGTTTGTCAGACAATTACTCAACCTAATAGGCAACCAGTCCTGCATTTCCGAATCATAATTAATTGAAAATAATATGCTTGAGAATGACACATTATTTGTATAAAGAATTAATCAAGATATTCAGATGTCATTTCATCTTCTTTTTGCATTGCATTTTAATAAAAAAATATTCATCATGTGGCGTGAGCGCAATGTTGAGCTCGAGTCGCATGATATAACGCACTCAATTTCGCATTTCCGTTGACTATATCCGTTTGACACTGGCGACAAATAAATGTATTCAACGCACACAACTGTATCAGATTTACAGCTATCCAATAATTTACATCGACTTGGCGAAGAGGTATACATTTAAAATCTTCAATCAACACATTCACTACGGAAGATTACGTTTAGAGGTCGCTGATTGAATCAATTCACAGAGGAAACGAAAAACTGGAAGATTTATCTGTGGCAAGAACTCTATAAAAAAAAAAAAAACAACTTAATAACTGTATAGCCTTCGGATGTGAGAAGATCTCCGAATTCAATCTGTGAGATCAGTGCCAAATCACCAAAAGTAATATAGACTGGACAATTACTGCCGTTGCTGAGAAACGGATGCTTGTCGAGGCATAGACATCTAAAGTCGAAGAACATAATGTGTAATTTCAACGTGAACTTATAAGACTACCACTTCATATCCGATAAATAATATTTAGCACGAAAAAGTCTACAGTTGAATATATATCCTGAAACGACTCAGAATTTATTCACGGAATAATGAAATAATGGCTGTTTTAAATTTAATTTTGATTAAACAGATGAGCAAATCCAAATAAATGCACATAAATATTATTTAAATAATATAATAAAAAATTGTAACATGGACATAATAGATAATTATATGGGACACTAAAAATCCAATATATTAAAGCCCACCAATCGAGCCATAGGTAAATACTCTTGTATTGAACTAATGATGTGTAATATATAATTATTCGTGTTAATAAGGTGATCTGCCTTTTTAATTTCTAGCAATTATTTTCATGTTTTACCATGGCGAATCGCTGAATATGCCTTGGTGAACAGCTGCGGTTTGTTTGCTCGTAAAATCCTCGTCTTATTTTTTCTCTCCTATTTTCTCGTTATTCCGGCAGAAAATAGGAAATTTCCACCGACACTTGCAATTAAATTATGCAATTAATTTACACTTCACTAGTTGGTTGGCACAATAATTTCAGAAATAGTTTGGGGAAAAATGAAATGATGCGTTACTAATTTTAGATGTCGTAATCTACGACGGACGTGCAAGTGTAATAAAGACTGTCGGAAATGATTCTCTTATGACTGGGTTATCAATGTTATCAGAGTAAATTTATTGACCCCATATCCCTTTACAAGCGTCAGCTGTAGATAAATATTATAGATGCGCTTAGGAAAAAAATAGAAAGTAGTCAACGTTTTGTACAAACAATCACATACCGAACAATCATTTCATCGGATTTTGTTCTTTCAAAATGATTCCACAATTTCTTGTTGACCGATATTCCATCAACTACATATAAGCGAATCTGATTTAAGCGTTTCGCAAAGAAAGGAAAAGGGAATATCCAAGCAAAATTTACAGACGTTTGATCTGCGATTAAGTAAAAAAGAAATGTATTCTTTAGTACCCATCGACTAGTGGACTTGACAAATATTATAAGTAGCACTTAACTTTGTAGGTAGACTTAAACAGAAACGGTAGACCTTACGAAGTATTACTTACCTAGAGTAGGTAAATAACAGAAAATGATCAAAGGGATTACCTTGTATTATTTTGAACATGCATAGATGACTCATTTTTAAAGGCACTAACAAAAATAAGGTAAACCTCCATTAGGTAATCCACAAAGGACTATTACAACGTATCAACGTAATTTATTCAACGGCCAGGTAAAATGCAGGGTACGACTTTAGAAAAGGACACTTTGCGGAATTACAATTTGTACTATCGTAATACCTATCATTAGTGCCAAACGATATTATTATTAAGCGCGTAGGATTCAAAGCCAAACAAACAAGCCTGCTTCATAACCGACATCATAGTTTCGTCAATCGATCCAAGTACTGTCCAATATATTGACTCAAACATCGCAATATTGTCTACGAATGGATGAAGTCATGATGTACACATTTCTATTAATAAAACAGGTGATAATGGAATTCAAGAACTTTTCGCAATTCCTAAAGATGCATTAAATTATAAATACTATATTCAAGTACACCTACACATATATGTTGACAATAGTTTAGTTAGAAAATTGACTTGAATATGGAAGATTCGAAATATCTATAAAACTATTCAAATGCGAGGGTTTTATTTTATAGATTGTAAATCATAACATCACACAATATTGAAAGTAAGTATATATCGTCGGAAATATTGCAGGAACACGTAACTTGTTGTTTTCGTTTAAGCCACTTCGTAAAGTATAGTTGCAATCTCTTGTATCATTGGCAATTTTTTTCATTAATACATAATTTGTACATGTTTTATAAACATATGCAATTGTAATATAGCATATTATATAACTGAATTGCTTCTCTGTAAATGAAGAATCTAAAGTATTGAGATTAACATATGTGTTGATACAAAAATATGCCAATGATACTAGAGATTGCAAAGCATAGAAGTATAATTTAAAAAGTGACTTTAACCAACAAACTAAGTTACGTGTTCCTGCAATATTGCCGACGATATCCTTAATCAAATATATTGAATACAACGAAGGACTTATTTGACAGCATTGAAAGAGACATTAGGTTTTGGATACGTGTCAACCTGACTGTCTACATCCTGCATATTAATATACTTTGGCTAATAAATATCTACACAGCTATCCAAGTAGTAATAGCAATTCAATTTAGTTATATGTAATAACATATTAAATGTAATGTCATGCTTCTGTCATGTATTTTCTGAATGATCCATTGGACCAAATCAAATCAATCCGTTCGACGAAATGAAGTATTTCTAATAATACGGTTTGACAAAGGTAACGGCACCGATCGTATAATGGTTTGTGTTATCGCACTTATTTTCGCGCCCCGTTTGGTTTAATGTGTCATAATTTAAATGTATTATTGTTTATTTACGTCGGTTAAATACTGTAATCAAATATGTTTAAACGGAAAGTTTTTTCAAACTAAATGAAAATTACTGGATAATGCCATCACATCCACGTTTAGCCAGTTTTTATCGTTTTTCTTTAAATGCTTGAACTATGATGATATAACACACACGTTTAATTTTGAATAAATTACAACAATATGCATGTTTACTGAATAATACATGGTCATTTGGAGCTGCTCAATGGAGTCGGCTGTTTCGTACAAGAAGTATGTTTTATCTGTCAGACTGACGTTTGTCTATGAACTGTCAAAAAGTTTGCCGGTAACACTTGACAAAATGTCACATAATCACAACACAACACTGCACTCAAGGTATAGATAAATAGACATAAGGTTGGTTGTTTATTGAACTTACCTCGACACATTTGAGATTCTCCTTATCCAGCAAGTACTCCATGGATTTGTGAGACCGCGGCACCGGCGGCGGCGGCGGTAGAGCAAGCAGACTTCTCGCCCTGGAACTGCTTACCAGGACCGTCCGGGTGGTTTCAGTGTCCAAGTCGGTCTCGAGGAGTCCTTCGACCCTCAGAGGACTCCGGGGCGCCCGCCCAGGCGGCAAAGGCGGACGCCCCTCGGCCGTCTTTCCTTTCAAAGGAATGTAAATATACTCCGGGCACTCTTTGTCGGGAAGCACAACTTTTTCGTGATGCACAACCTTCAGTTTGTCTCCATTGCTGATCGGGGTAGGTTCGTTAGACAGCTGGGGTGTCTGCGGCGCGAGCTTATCATTTTTAACCGGCGTCGGGTCGTTATTCGAGTCTTTGTTTACGTGGTCCTGTTTTTTCTTGGCGCTGGACCTGCGCGTAGAAAAGCGGAAGTTGGCAAATCGCGAAAGGAAGCCCCCGATGCGGCTGCGCGGAGGGGTCTTCTGCCGCTCCATGGGAAAGTTTTGGTTAGGAACTTGTGCGCTTGCGCCGGCGGTCGACGTATGACTGCGGCTGGGGGGAGACGCCGGCGTCGCGGTGGAATGGGCCCCCTCTCCTTTAGAACGGGGCGCGGCTTGCGGCCGCTGCTGAGGATATTGTTGTTTTTGTTGTGGCTGATGATGTTGCAACGCGGGCGGCGAGGATGACGTTTGAAGGGTGATGCGGGGGGCGGCAAGAGGGGGAGGCAGCGGTGGCAAGGGCGGTGGCGCAGCTGTTGCAAAGACGCCGGCTCGGTCAGCGTCAGATACCCTGCAAAAAAAATCAAAACATTATAATAATAAATTATCAACACCATATCGTATCTTATATCACAAACATTTACTTTCAGTGATTTTAAAATTAAAAGCCCACTTTTTCACGAAAAATAGTCGTGTATAATCATAAAAATCCACTTTGTTTTCATCCTCAAAAGAAAATACTCAACCGGTATAATTGTAATAATTACAAAATTTAGATAAAAAACCGAAAGAATATAAATCATTCTGACGAGAATTGATAAGGAACAGGATAGAAGTAGAAGTTAAATAAATACATTCAATTATTAACCACTATTTTTATATAATCTTATTGTTCTCTATTTCATAATGATCCCAGAATCATTGTTAAATAGAACAATAAATAAATATAAATTAATTAGCTCTGTGTACTTCGATTGCGCACCAATACCATCGATTCACAGCTAGAAAAACTATTGACAAGAATAAATAATTGGCGGAATTATGATAAATACTATTATTTCATCTTTTAGTTTAGTTATTTAGTATATCACTGGGAAACCTGGCATCTACACCAGGATCTGATACTGATGTGCATGCCGTAATGAAATATTTTTATTTGATTATCACACAGCCTAAAGATGTCGAAAGGTAAAATATTGTATTACAAATAACAAAACAATTTTTTTAAATAGTTTAATGCCGCCACAGACTATTGTTTTATATGACTCCAGGATACTTATATTAGATCATATGAACAATTGCAAGTTTTTATTTTTAATAATTTAATTTATAAAACCTTTCTTTAATAATATATAGTTTATTCCGTGCTCAAAATATAATTATTTACATAGTTATTTGTTTTATTATTCGATATCTTGAATGAGCATTTAATTTTATTTTACTTTTGAAATGGGGAATCAAAAACCTGATTTATAAAACCACGCAATGACTGCCATTCATAAGAACGTCTTCACTTTTGACTTTGCTGTCATGTAAATTTATTGACACGAACAAATTATTTACACTTAAAACGCGTTTGTATTACCATATTTGACACAGAAAAGCGCGAGGAGACCGTGGGTTAAAATACGCCCGTAGAAACGATAAATATAACATTTAAAAGATAAATTATCTCTAAAAATACAGATAAATAAATCATTTAAAAACTTCTTTAAAAGTATCGCTGTTTTGTTTTCGATTTAAATTCCCACAAAATTTTCATAATTCCAATTTTTGCCGCTTGATTTCAAAGCGCTACTCTCTGCGCTGTACGGACATCTATGAGAGTTTATGCGAAGATAACTGACGTTTCAAATTTGAAATGACAACAAAATTAAATAAAACGGTTTCGGTTTTGCTTTGTTTTATGTTTTTCTCGAAATAAAAAAAATCTGTCACTGGAATAATGCCAAATAATAAATATTGCATTGTTTATTTATTTTTTAGTTCTTTCGCGACATTTCTGAAATAACGTGTCCATTTGTTTGCACATAATTTACGGTAGACCAAATGTTTTTTGAACAAAGATTATTCCTCTGTGACTATACAAATGCATTTTTAAATACACAGTATTAAGAAAAATACAAATATGAAATGATTAACAATATGCCAGACACACTAGTCTGTTTTATAAAAATCTGCATACACGAATAAACTTATCAACCAACTTTATGAAAGCAGTATGAAATACTCACGAAATAAATTATATGACTGAATTGCTTCTCTGTAAATGAAGAATCTAAAATATTGAGATTGGCAGTCTGCCTCCATAGGACGAGTTGAATCGGCTTCACGAAAATAACGTTTATGAGTGTTATATATATTCACGTTAGTATTCACTATTAATCTGTAAATACTAAAGTGAATCAATGCATCATTGTAACGGTACCATTAATAAGGTGAGGCATAAGTCCATACTACCATGTACTTCAGTATTCAATATGTCAGAGAATTATGATGATGGATCCCGAAATAAACATCATTCTTTAGATAATACATCAACATGAAAGGCTCGCTATCTAGTAATAAGCGAATATTAATTTTGCATACAAATAAATTACAAACATTTGTATTTTAGATTTGTCCTATATTTGTAAAAAGGAGTGCCTTCATCTCAACCATCCGCCACGATTCTGCATTCAGAATGCGGCGTACACCACAGAGTGATAAACGTACAACATCATACAAAGTATTAACAGTATCCTAGGCGTCTTTTCCCAAGATATGTGTTTGTTATGGTGTACGATTAAATAAACTCCATTGTTATCAAGCTTTGAAGAAAAGAGAAATTTCCGTTCATTATTGAATGATATTTTTTTGTATGCTGGATTGTTCTCACAGAAAACATCCCGCAATGTCTAGTTGTTATACCAGATTGTTAAAGTATCTTTTGAAGTTCTTGCAACATTCCCAAATGATGGGATCAACATCTTGCAATTAGTTACATTAGTAAATGGAAAATCTACCAAAAGCATACCTCTGACAAAGAGGAAGACAATTTTACCGGAACCAGCTAATAACAAGGAATTGTAACAACATCTATTTTAAGTCTCCATGTAAACGTGTCCCAAATTGAGCTAACATTTAAGATTTATTTTTATGGGACAAAAGGTTAAATTGTGGAAAAGTACAATCGAGCAAGTAGTTCGCGGAAATTATAAAAATTGACGAGAAAGTGTGGTGGCAGATTAAAAACGTCAGCTCATTTTAGGACGCCGTGAATAAATCGTTACACAATGTGTGCAATTCCAAAAAATCCAAATTGAGCTGCGGTTGTCATTGTCAACTGTAGTAAGATAGCTGTGTTGAAATATAAGATACGTGGGCGGGTGTGTCCTATTCTGTCCGGTTACCCATCGTTTGCACCCATCCTATAATTAAATTTCCAAATAATAATAATCTAAATGTGAAATTGTGAATGAATTCCTACCGCATGATTTTGCGTCAGAATGACGATAAACGAGAATATAGAGTGGCAGGAAAACTACGAATTCTCAACATCTACGCATCACTTATTTTCATCGTCCAAATTTCTTGGCCGTTTCCTAGAAAACTATCAATAGTAAGTTTTATATTGTGGTTTAATTTAGAAATTACGAAAATGATGCTTTCTGGAACAAAACATAGCATAAGTGTGTGAGTAATTATTCGTTTAAATAAGAAACATGCATGATATCAGATTAATATGTTGTATGTGACAGTTGTTGCAAAACATTTCTTATACGGCGTCTGATAACTCGCGGAAGATTTTGCTGAGTCTCGTATCCAGGCTCGTAGAGAAATTTCATAATAATGTCGGGATCGTTTTCAATACAGGAACTTCTACGCAACTCCTAATAATAAACATTCATAAATTCAATATGATGCTATAGTAAGAATTCTATCGTTTTTTCTAGTTGTATAATACGTTTCATAAAATTATGAGCGCTGTGAACCTTAAATTTTATTTTTGAAATAGGAATACCGTAGTAAAATAAATAGCTTAATAAAAAATTCTTAGTTGAAAGTTAATTTCTTAAATGTTCTATTTTCAAATTATTTCGAATGTTTCGAACTAATACTAATTTTTAAGCCATCTTCGCTTCGAAAATGGAGTATATGGATGGATATACACCATAGGCTCCTAAAGAGAGTAGCACCGCCCGGCTGTGAGCGCTGAGGCCATCTAGGCCCTAGATTCTAGGGGGCGGTAGCGAGTTCAGAAGCGTATAGCCGCTGGCTCCTTGTAGAAGAAATTAGTGATTGCATTACGCGAGTTGAAATAAAAACGAGAAAATTTAATTTTGAAAACATTTAGGAGTCGTTCAAGGCACTTGCTCTGGCTCTTATTAAGCGAGCTAAACAAACGAAAAACCATATTTTTGGAAGGAAACGAAAAAGGGGCGGTAGGCCAAAAAGGATTGAGAATCTATGAACTACACCGCATGAAGATCTCCGCTTCAGAAGTGGAGTATATGGATCTCTACAATGTAAATACAGATTATTTTTCATTAGAATTGCTTGTCAGACAATTGCTCAACCCAATGGATATCCATTCCGGCATTTTAAGATTTTTTTTAAATCTGGCAGCAGGTGTGAGAGTCGAACCCGCATTCCCCGGATGCTAGATGCGCACTCTGACCTCTACGCTACCGGGAGACAAATTTAGTGATTGATGAGACTGGTTTATTATTCTTCCAATGAAATATTGCAATGATTAAACAATAACAATGGCTGATTGTAACTTGAGTTAGTTTGATTCTTGAGTACTAATATTTATTTAACATACCATATTTTAATATAATAAAGCAGTGGTCCTTAAAATGTATTAAAAAATGGCATAAGTTATCGAAAATGACAAAAGATTAATAAGTAATATTATATCAACAACCATAAAATTACTACAAAATTTTCAGCAAATTCCTGATTATTTTGGATTACTTTAACGTGAGTCTTAAGAATCCTGAAGAGTGTCCTCACTACTAACTTTGGCTATATTTCTTATACAAGATACTATCCAAGGAGACATGTTGGACGTGTTTATTGCCTTTAAAGGTATCTACAAAAACGTAATAAGAAATCAACATGGTAGTAACTAAAAATATATCAAATGATGATATAAGTATTAGAGCAGACTGTTTAAAATAGAAAGTTAATTGTCTGTTGGACGAAACATGTAATTAGCAAATTCACCTATGGCCAGATGACTGTTTCATTTGCAAGGTGAGATGTGTAACATGTATGCATCAACAGAACGTACCGACTTGTACCGAGCCGTATGTACACATTGCCATGTTTATTTCATTACTTGACTCGCGTCCAAACAAAATTGGTACAACGCCCACTTGTGGACGCCGGAGTATTGTTGGATTCAACAGGCCTTCCAAATTATTAAATGGCGATTTTAAATAATAAATTCCGGACATTTTAAAGCCACTGTATTATAGAAACTCATGACACGAAGACATTCAAATCCATATGATTAACGGAATCTCTGTGAATGGGACAACTAAGTGATAAAGGTAATGTATTTTTTCTTTCGATCAAGACAATGAAGCAACATGTATGTGTCGCCTTGAAGCTTCAGACTCTCAATTATATTATTAAATATAATATATGGTAACTAATCAGTAATCGTAAATAATATAAACAAAAAATGCACACATTGGGTCAGTAAAACAATGTGCCGATTCCGGATTGAATAAATCGGCTTAGCATTTTTTCGAGACTAATAATTCATAAATCTTTTAGATCCACAGAAAAAATTTAGGAAAAAGGGATAAACTCTTTAACAACTGCGGTAGATAAGACATATCCAAAGAAAATGTATTCGACTAGGTAGGTACCAGAGCTCTTCAAAGCCTTGGTATCACCGCGAAAATAAGTGTAAATGTACTGTTTGTGTACAACAAACACCATGGCTAGTATGAGTGAGTGGATGACCACGCTTGTGAAACATGATGCTTAATACGAAAAAAAAATCGTAAAATCTTTGAAACCACAATATTACTTATGTGATGGACACAATATAACTTGTCTAATGGAGATCATCTCAACATTTTTTTTTACCATGTTCGCTCCCAAAGTGGAGCATATGAATCTATACAGTGTAAAGAGATCCACACCGTAATGTGAAGACGTCTTGACAAATTATTTTTCACGAGAATTGTTCGTCAGACAATTGCTCAACGCAATGGTCAACCAGTCCTGCATTTTTGGATTTCGAAAAATCCGAAAGATGTGGGAATCGAATCTGCATTTCCCCGATTGTTGGTGCGCACGCTAACCTCTATGATACACCAATATTAACGTGTCTGATATTATTTTTTCTTTCTAGCATTCTGTCTTAGCAGCGCATCAAGAAAAACAAATTTGAAAAAATCTTCTGACTGAAAGTTTTTCTTTCTGACATGTGTAACGGTGGTGATACAGGTTTGATGATTATTAACGCAACGTTATTTAATCGTTATTTCAAAATTTATACACAAATATGTGCTTAATATTAAGCTTCGGTTTATACCCACTGAAAGCTTCTACCCTACAAGATACTTTCAAACTATCTGTGGTAGAAATAGTTTCTGCCCTTACAGATAGGAACCTACATAAATATACTAAACAAATATAAGCTCAGTGCTACAGCTTTTGGCATTAAAGCTTTTAGGGAAATTTCTGGTCCACCCTTCTTAATATTTGAACAACACTTACTTACGCGTGGTTCTCGAAAGTCGACCCCACTTCTCGGCGTCGGGGCGATAAAAATAAAGCTATCAATGAAGGTCTGGGAGCTTTTACTACAGAACGTGTATCAATAAAGAATTAGACGTCTCTATAAATTGAGCTTAATCGATTCTACAGCTTTAAGAAGATAGAACTGCCACAGCCTCTCTAATGAACGTTCATTTAATTCACTTCTGGTTTGTATTACTATCAAAATACTTTGTCAGTGAAATTGATTGTTTCGTAACGAGGTTCATTAATTTGTTTTATAGCAATGGAACTATCTCAGTCTTATAAATAACTCTTCAAAGCATTCATGTCCAGCAATTTGACGTCATATGAAATGAAAACTCCAATGTTTAGTAGATATTTTAAATAAATTATTATGTTATATTTATCTATATGTCTACGAAATTCCATGGTGAAAATCTATTAAATTGAGTAAATTAAATTCAGAAAAAACAGTTAAAAACAATACTGATGACAAACCAATTTAATAAATAAATCAGAAGAAGTTATTCGATGAAGTGTGGAGACAGTGAAGACATATTTTCTTGTTCATTAAACGGAACTCTTCGAGTTACTCATAGTAGCAGCTCCTTCCGATACATATACAAATTATATTATAAATAGCATTGAATTGGTTTAGCGATAGATATTTACAAAAGTTGTCGCAACATATAGATACAAAATTGATATGGAACAGGTTGAAAAAAACGTATGACATCATAGTTTTTAAGTAAGAGAATGCCGTTTTTCTATGCAAGAACGAGCAACAGAAATAAATAAAGGGAAAAACTAAATAGATATGATATTGATTATATTTTATTTAAACAAATTTAACTACTAAGACACGACCAAGCCGTAGAGCAGTCGGCGTGATAATATTTGATTTGTTTCCCAGCCTACATTATATATCATTGGAGTAAATCATGAGTATTACGAAAAGAGGCGGACGACACAGTTATATTTGATGTTTACTCCATGGAAATAGGACATACGCAAATACTTAATACATTTCTTACAAATTTTGGATCTCAGTGTCGGGTTTGGCAGTCGAAATCGCAAATTCAAAGGGAGACAGACTTTATTTAATTATTAATGTTATGTTACGTTAATTAATAATGTATTCTTACGATCAACTACAAATAATGCAGTCTCAATGCAAGTAATAATCTCCTAAATGCAGAACTAACCTGCCAGTAGCCATGCCAATGCAGAGAGTAATTATGATATTTAACAAAATTTCCTCGCTTATTTGAAATCTTTCACGAAGGTGAGTTTGGATGAATGCATTTTTAGAATAGGATCTGTCTAACATTATTGGTAAAGACTCTCTCTATCTTTTCTTTTCTATGTTATATTTACTTATATTTGCTGTTACTGTCACAATATTTTACATATATTTTTATTTATATATATATATAACATGTTTGCTCCCAACGTAGAGAATATGGTTCTACACAGTGTGCAGATATCCACTCCGAAAGACAAGTTTTTGGATCACTGCAATGTGAAGACGTTTTTGACAGATTATTTTTCACGAGGATTGTTTGTCAGACAATTACTCAACCCAATAGTCATCCACAGTCCTAAATTTTTCGGATTTTAAAAATTCGACACTGATGGGGAATCGAACCCGCATTCCCCGGATTGCTAGGCGCGCACGCTACCAACTACGCTACCAGGTACACAATATTTACTTCTATTTTATATGCTGTTTTTTTAGATATTTTAAAAATACTTCTTATAATACTATGTCGTATTGTAAATGCTCTAAATTTGTAATGTTTTCAACACGTAAAAAATACCACATTAAAGAAACCATAATAGCTTTCGTATACAGATATAAAATACAAAGCAGGGCTTGGATTCATTCAAAATAGCCCAGATAAATGATAAAAAATGCGTAAAGAGAGACATGAATTGCACGCACAACGAATCTTCGTGAAATTGATATATTAACATTTCATTCGCAACGTCTTCTTTTATTTTACTATATTTATTTACAAACGTCAATCAAAATAGAAACGCCAAAAATTGAAACACGCCGAAAGGAAAGCCATTCAAGAGTCAAATGTTTATTTTCTGTCTGAAGCAGAGCGTGATTTTTCATTACGAAATTTATTCAACTCAAATTAAATTAAATGTCGCGAATATCACTTGTTAGTATATACGCTTAGAAAATGTGATATCATTTTGGGAAATTCATTCATGTTGAATACATAAATGAAGCTTTCGTTTCAAGTATAATTTTAGCAATATATTTAAATTTTCTGTATTAATACAAGCTAAAATTAGTATCAAACAAAACAGTGTTTTTGACACTAGGCCAGTTGCTGGGAATCAAAAAAGTACTGAAATGAATATTAATTCAGGGTAAAGGTTTTATGTTTTTAATCGGTTCAGGTATGGCCCA
>JAGVSQ010010435.1:0-12921 GCA_022683975.1 Rhyacophila evoluta
AACAGTGATCTCACATATGGAAGTTTACCAGTTTTAAATAATTCAGAATCCAATAATATATTGTCAACTTTGTTTTATAGATTAAATAAATCTACAAAAATTTTCAACAGTGTGAAGACGACCACTCCAGAAATGAAATATGTTTATGAATCTGCGATTGTCAAGACTTATTTTAATAATTTGTCATTGCTTATTAACTAGAATACTTGTTGAATTTGGCATTCAGTCCTGATCTTTTGGATGTTTTTGAAAATCCTGCAGCTGTGCAATTTGAAGCGCGCACGCTATCTTCTCGACTGCCGGAGAGTCAAGTCTCTACTTGAAACAGAATAACAATCTAAATGATTTAATAAATCGTCGGCAATAATGACGAAGAAGTGAGCCGAGTCCGTTGGCCTCCTTCGGCAAATAATTGAACCTAACGACCTTTTTCCAGTAGGAAAGACGCTGTCGTAAATACCGGTGACAAATTATCGACGCGGATATTTATTTGCTGGCTGCCACTCAACTTGACTTGTTTTAATTACGTGGTGTTATTTTGTTTTACTGGGATAGTTTTACTGAAAAATGTACTAACATTGTAATACACATACTTTTTTATGTTCAAGGAACGCGTTATTAAAAACTTTAATTTAAAATACTTTTTCAATATTAATTATAAACAATTTTAAAGAAGATGGTATTTTTGGTGGATTAAATTAACTAGTGCTATATTTACTTTAAAGTGTTCCATTTTATAAAAGTCATGTATTGATATCACAATATAATAAGAGGGGTATAGTATTAAACTTAATAATATCCAGTACTGTAGAGATATTGAGTTATTTTATTATACACCACATAGAAGATCAAACATATTGTTTACTGGATTTGTTAAGTAGTTATAATTTTTAACTTTTCAGCCAAATGTTTTCGATAGTTCTAAATATATACTTGCTTGAGTCTTTTTATCTCAATGAGTTTTCATTTTATCGTTTCTCCAAAAGTATGAGCAACAATTTCACTGAGTGACTGTATATTATTATGTAGCGAATTCGTATAGTCATATAAAAGAAGTCATAATGCATGCAGTCAAGAAAAATTAACATTTATTTGTCACAAACTAGTTTCTATTATAAAAAAATACGATTTTTCATGAATGATCATTAACTTCATGGTTTTTTATGATAGATATATAAACGATGAGACGTGCAATCAACAGGAAATCTAAATAGTTTAATAAACGCACCCACAATAGGTGCTGTCGTGAGTGAGCCTACAAGTATTCTAGTTTTCTGGCTATATTATCTTCAGCTACAAAAACCTTGAAAAATTAACCATACTGGATTAAAAAAAAGCTTGTAGAAGAGTTGGGAGGATCTCAACACGGTGGGTGGATGTTTAACAGCCTACTTAAGAATCCTTGAAGCACCAAAAAGGGCAACCCAAGATCTAGTGCTAAGGAGGTGTATTATTGCCAAATAAATTAATGAAAATTACACTCATAAAGTCAATTCAAATCAATCACAAATGAAATCTTATCATCGATATCGATTAATATACTCAGTGGTGTTGTGTTTTATCCTGTTATGTATCTATTAGAAATTGACGAGCTTAAAATGATAAGAAAATGTGTATGTCTTTAGTGCTTCATACCTAGAGTCAAACCAATTTAAACCTTTAAAAATGGTATGAAAAGTGAAATATATTTTTGAAATGTTGGTTCTCATTATTAGATCAAAAAATTATGTTCATCATTTAATTATTTTAATATTTCATTTTAAAATAGACGTAATAGGACTATTTTAAAAATAGCAGAATGATTACGTGTATTTATGACAATGAAGTTGCAATCTTTGATTATTATCATTCATAACAAGATTTTCTTTTGATTTTTTATGAAAAACTTCGCACGCATTTCATTGCGTAAGAAAAATGATTTCATTATGGTATTTTAATTCTTAATGGCAACAGCGTTGATTATAAATTCACTCAGGGCAAGTAATTGTGCATATTTATGTTTATGAAATATATCTTTTAATGACACATCAACTCTATTGTGTTGGTGCAGGCATTCTTGATAATTTGTAAACCCACATTGATAAAACCTAGTCTGTTTTGCAACCAGCATAAAACGTGCTTACTTGTTACCAATACTAAACGTCCCACGGCTAAAGTAAGTCACAAACTTTCCACTGTGAGCTGTGTGATAACTAATTTCCGTTATACGTTCAGTTGGTCGCAATGCTAACTGAAGTTGAATTAAATTAAATATAGATTACTTGTCAATCCAAGTAATGAAATTGTATAACGATTATTAAAGTATTATCGTTTTAATTTTGCAATATCAGTATAAAAAAATACTAAAAATAAACGCCAGTTTCTATGCAATCGGTGAAGTTAATGGCATAACTTAATGGTAATATTTGCTAGATAGCCGCTCAAAATATGCTGTTGTACTTAGTTTCTTACAATATTAGCCTTAATCAAGTTAAATGAATCCAATATTGAAGATGTTTTAAGTTATACAATTGACATATTCGTGAAGGTAAGTTTGATTATGGATCGGAATATATTTTGATATGTTGTTTTAAGTCTTTACACCTCATCGTAGTTGTTTGACGTCTGGAATTAATAATTCACGCATATTTATAATTTGAATATCTTTTATCATGGATTTAATTCATATTATTAGTTAAAATTATGTTTTATGTGTGTATTTTGATTAAGAGGGCTACTTAATAAATAACAATCAGTAGATGTAATGATGTAGTGTTGCATTCCTAAATTATAAAGATTAGAAATTTTAAAAGTATTTTAAAGTATTGATAGTTAAAATCATCCGACATCGTTTTAAAATGATAAACATGTAAAAGAGATAAAATTTATGCCGAATTGCTTAACTGAGCTAACTGCTGTATATACTGAAATGGTTACAGTACATTACGGAGAAACTAGTAGAAGAAACTATTCAGAAGGTCTTCATTTAGCAGTGACAATGATGAATTTAATCACGAATTTGTAGGTTATAAAACTTTCGTATGGAATTGGTGAAATATTTACTTTTATTATTTTGGTGAAATAGTTTATTTCGGTTTTGAGTAGATGTTTAATCTATGGGAAGTAAGTATGCCTTATTAAAGAGAGAAAGTATGAATATTAAAAATTGCTCAAATTTTTCAATGAAATCGTTAAAATAGAAAATCAAAATGAGATTTCATTATACAAGTAAAACTACTAACGACAATTTTCTTTTGTCAACAATACTTATATTGATCCACAGAAAGTATTGATGTACTCTTGATTTGATTTTAATAATATATTGTTTATTTTACGTTCCTATTGCATTTAGTTACTTACGAATTTCTCAAAAAACTTTCACGTTATTCAATATACACGGCGTAGTATTGACCACCGGGAAATGACTGTCTTATCTTGATGTTTGCTGAAATTCCATACGATAATATTGTTATGTTATATCCGTAGTTAGTTTTCAAACACTTGAGCGGTGCTTGTTTATATGAAAAACAAATTTAAAATCTAGTCAATGTACTATTTTCTAGTCAGCTTTTAAATACAAGGTGATTGCTGTACAATAATTAACCAGTGAGTTATTACCAAGAACTCACAAGACAATTTATTTATTTGTTTTTTAAATCGCAAAAGATACAACACTTTCTTGCATATACACAAATTGCTAGACTAAATAAATTAACTGTAATTGAATAAGACTCTATTAAGCAATGTAAAAAAGAGTTCTAAAATTCTAAATCAATATTATTCAATTCACATTTCTTTAATAAAAAAAATAGTTATTTGGTACTACATGACCATACAATTATGGATGATTTTGTACGGGAAATATTTAAATAAGCTACCTCTCTAGATAAATAATGGAGAATCGATGTTACACCGCACAGTAATTTCTACCAATATTGAAGTCTTGCGTATGTATCATAATAAGCGGTGAAGCGTCTGTACATGCTAAGGACAAAATTGTAATCGGTATAATATTGATGAAAAGATTAGTTCATTCAATACAATATTTTTTTGAATAATAGTGTATGCGATTGGGTGTCAATCCTACAAAACAGACGGTAAACGATAAATCTTTAGATAGTGGAATTTTATATGTATTAAATTCCGAGTAAGCGTGGTAAACCTTAATGATATGCATTTGATGATTGCTTATTAACAGCCTCATTTTACACAAACATCTATTTTAAAAAAAGCAACCATTTATATTGTGCATTATGCATTGACCAAACATCGTTATTCAAAATAAGAACAAAAAACATATTCACGTGCATTAATAACTCATCTATTGAATACAGAAGTCCAATGTACGAGTATGGTTCGTTCCGCTTATGAATATCATAATTACATTACAAAAGTAATAAGACAGAGAGCTTTGTTCCTCAAATAGGAATGAAAGCAATTAATAAATCAGACAGGCGTATAAAAATTGCAATTAAACGTTTTATTGTGATGCGAATTTCATTCTTCTGGAGTAAAGTATGTTTTTATTAGAGCGGCTCTAAAACAATAATGCATGGTAGCCTTAAATTTTTTAACAGACTGTTGTGAAAGAAATACTACACGAAAAGTTTTAAATAAAAACGAATGAAGCCAAATAAAGGCTTTTAATTAAAAAAAAAATTGTCTTATATTAAATTTGTGCAATAATGATTAAACTTTTACTGTTTCGTTTGAATTGTAAATTAAATACACCGATTCAAAATATTATTAAAATATCTGTAAATACACTAAATGATGAACGACATTTAAAATGTTTAATTTCAAGAGGTTATTAATATTAAGTACAGCATAAGTTCAATTTGATATTTACGTCGTAAATAAAATTGAATTAATATTTACTTCACATAATTTCTTTTTTATATCGTAAGAATTAGAAAAATTATTGTTCAAAAAAATGATCGTATTCGTCGATAGCTATTTCGCTAGTGGTGTTATTATTTAAATTAGAAGTAGGTATAAGTAAAAATAATTAATTCTTAGCATTAATATTTAAAATCAGTACATGAAATATATTCTACTTTGATTATATGATGTTTGAAATACATAATTTCGTTTTTATATAATATAATTAAAATGAAAAATAACAATGTCACACGTTTTAAGCTCGAGTCTACATACATCAATTTAATATACCAGGTCTATTTTTTAGCTATTCCTCCAACCTAGCAGATTTATACATTTGAGCAACGTCTGTGAAAGATATTTCAATAAAATGAAATGTATGTGTGATATTTTGTGGAGAAAAGTGTGACAAATACTCAATAAATCAACTTAGAAAACTCTATTTTACAACGTTTACATACTAACTGATAATAATTTGTTAGAAGTAAGTAGTAACGCGCATTCCTTGTTAAAACAATGTGTGGGTACTCAATAAATTATTGACAGTAAATGGCTTGTCTCACTTAGAACACCTGTATTGAAGGCCCTTGAAGAAATGAAAGTCTTTTGTAGCAACCATGCAAATATGTTTAATGACAATAATTAGCGTATATAGATAAATGGAACCAAATGTCAAGTATATGTGAAGAGAAATATTAATATCATAAGAAACTATGTTGGTATACACATAATCGTATGTCTTTGTGAATCTTTTGACATTTATCTACTCTGCCACGGAAGCAACAAATATGTAATACATACACGAACAATCCAATAATAAATTATGTGAGCGTTAATGTCAAATCATCGCATTTTTGTAGTGTATATTTATATTGTATTTAGATTTTATAAAGAAATTAAATATAAAAGATAATTAATAAATTAAATATATACAAAATGAAATACAGTATTTATATAAAAAAAAAAGGAAACGCACTCACTATAACGAATATTATTAAGTTTTTTCGGCAAATTTTCACCATGCTCACAGTACATTTTACGCGTTGTTCATATGTATACCTTTTCGTAATCTAACCATAACAAGCTTTAACGTTTACTATTATAATTTCACCAATTAAAATATCTATCTATATATATATATATCTCGTGTTTTGCTGTAAAAATAATGATTTTGGAAATAAAATTTCAAATTTAAGACAGCAAATTTAAAATTTCAGAACATTTTGAAACGCCTTTATATTTTAAATGGCAAATAATAGAGACTAGTGACGTATGAATTCCACTATTAAATTAAGTACAAAATAGAAGTAGAGCCTCATTAAAATGTTTCCCGACAGTCGTCCATGTAAGTAAATAACATTAAAGGATACAACTAACTGTAGCTTTAACCGAACGCAATCGTGGCTGTATTTAATAATCTAATTAGTAATACGTTAGTCGCTGACACACCGGACGCTGTACTTTCAGTTAACTGTTATCTAATGGCCCAAATAATGGCATTTAATACTTTATTTATTCGTAATATTAAAATGTTATATACAGAAGAAGTGATTTGATTTAATGATTTATAATTTTAAGTATACTACATATAATCATTAATAGTCTTTGGGAGTGTTGAACTTATATCGCTTAAAATAAATATTTTTACTAGATTTAATTTGTAAACTAATACAATTTTATTGCTACTACAGTAAATCGGATGTTAATTAGGTTAAGGAATTCTTTATAAACTAAATAAACTAACTATCCAAAAAGAGAATTTGTGTAATTTTTATTATTTCATATACCCAGAAACACAGATCGTCAGAAAGTCGTAGAATTCGACAATAAAAAGCAATATGTATTTTTATTTACAAATTTACAATAACTATAATAGTTTATATAGCAAATAAAGGCTTGTGATTTTAAAGAGCTTTCTATAAATTAGAAACAGACAGAAAAAATGTTTTGTAGAGAATCAAAGGATATGTCACGAAAATATAGATGGCAGCAGCTGTGTCAATACAGTACAAAAGTACGTATAGTAGTAAATGGGGTAAAACAAGTTAGGGGAGGCCTTCATCGTTAGTGGATTGGTACTGTTGATAATTATGATAACAACCTTTAAAATATGAGATTATATTTAGTGGAAAATAATAGAGTTACTGATCTTAATGTATGTTTTTATTTCTCGCTTCTGTTTTATTTATGTTGATTGCATGGTTGTTAGAAATTAAACAAAGCAAAACAATAGAGGCTTTCATCGGGCTGTGAATGAATAATAACTGTTTGCAGTATCGTACGGTAGTATGAAAGATTTTACAACGTGTTCGAACTGACTTCCGGCTGACCAAGTTCGGACGCAGACCGGCAACTGTATAAGGAGTGCGCGCGCATTCGCGTATTTATTTATTTGAAAAGAGAACGAACAAGTGCTGCGCGCGCCACTCAGAAAGTGCCGTTTCCGGTTAGTCAGTGCGTTTTCACACGAGCACAGCTTAATTCTTAACTACGGCATATGTAGTCATTGCGAAATTATATCCATTTTCCTCAACGTCACGAACTTTATTTGTTTATTACTGGTCGCTTCTTTTGGAAACTTCTAAGCCAGAAATGCGTAAAAAATCAGTCAGTAGTTGTATAATAACAACAAATTGATCGAAAAAGTGATAAGAATATGACTTGTTTTATAGAGACAAAAGTCTATCTTTATATGTTTTATTTAATGCAAAATATACATATATTTTCCTCCCCGATGGCAAAGAGCTTCACATTCTTGAAATGCGGGTTCCATTCCCATATCTGCTGGATTTAAAAAATGAATGAATAGATGCCCATTCGGTTGAGTAGCTGTCTCACAACCAATTCTCGTGAAAAATAGTCTGTCAAGACATGTCTTCACATCGTGACGATCCATGTACTACACTTTCGGAGCGAATATGCCAATGAATATATTGTAGCTATTTTTAAAGTATTATAGCTTTACCAAAATATTTTAGATTGATTTATTTCTGAAAATTTCATCTCAAGTATGCTAGTTTTCGACAAATGAAAATATTATTTCTATTAAAACCGTTTCGGAAGTGAAGTATGTGTAACTCTACAATGTGAAGGTCTTTTCTCCGGAAATGGAGTATATAGATTTCAGCGGTAAAAAGATTCTTTCTCCAGAGATTATTTTGTAAATTAATGCTAATGTAATTAATAAATTAACACATTTTATAAAAATGTTAAATATGTTAGCAGTTAAATAACGATTTAGAAATGTGGAAGTGAATTTCGTTTTTTTTTTTTAATACATTACTCTTCAAAGCATAATCTTACAACAGTATATCTGCCGAATCAACGTCTGGTTATATAATCTTTAAATGTATTGCACATCTCTCACATCTCATTTTACTTGCAAGTTTTGAAAAAAAATCTTAATTTACAGATACTGATTTTTATATTAATGAATCTAAATATCAATTTGTATGATGTAGCACTTACATATCTTGCAATTTCAAATATCACAAATACAAATAGTAAATTATATTTGTGACATTCAAAATTGTTACCATTGATTGATATATTAAAAAAAATGTTTACTTAATTTGGAATAATCGTAAACTTGTAATTTGAATTAATGGCTTGTTACAAAAGTATATAAATAACGAATAACGACATAAGAAAAAAAGCTTGACTAACCTTTTATAGCAGACATACTTAGGTATACGTACAATCCTTATCATGTAATTGTGTAATTGTATAGCTTTCGACAGTTTACTATCGAAAATAACAGAAATTTTATTAAAAGAATGCAGCGTTAACTTTTTAAATAAAATGTTGCTGTACTTTTGATTTACGACTTGAATTTTCTCAAACCACTGTCGTAAAATATAATCACTGGTGCTTAAAACATATTGCTGCAAGTGTCTTAAAAATTTAAAAAGATTTTCAAACTTTAAAAATTAAACATGTTTATTTAATGCTTTAAAATAATTTCGTTATGTTTATTTGTAGATTTATTTTATAGATTTTATTGAGTATCATTTTCTTTATTTAGAATGCTAAATGGAAGATTTTTATATTTAAAGAATACCAGGCTATTTATTTTCATAAATATGCAAGAAGTCACACTTCCTTTACTTAGAAGTATGATAAGTAACTCCTACATATTGGAAAAAGTAATCTATTCTCAACGAATAACATTATAATTATTTTTTGTTTGTAATGAAAGAAATATTCAATTTGATAAATACTTAATAGAACTGTTCGGTTTTTAATAATAATATGACATTAATGTCAGTGTATATTAGTATGTTTTTGCATAAATATAGCCTGAAAATATTCTACTAAAACACCAAAATTCAAATACATACTTTAGTTTAAGCTTGTTTATCTCTTGAATCATAATGTGGAAATACTGATATACAAGTAGCATCATTAAAATTCGATTTATATCATGGGCGAAAAACGGTTTTAAATTTTTTTTAATTGTTTCCAAAATTGCGGCTTAAACAGACATTTACCCGATGTCTTGTTCGTGTAATGACCGCAGACGTCGTATCGAAATTGAACCTCACAGCATTTCCCAACGCGCAGCCGGCATACTCACGAAAACCGGCTGTACGGAATTCGACCTCAACTATCAACTCGTTACGGCAAGTACAAGATTCTTACACCGCCCGCCTTGTCTTACTCGAAATATCGGGTAAGGTCTGAGGAATTAATGACACTCCTAACGGTATAAGTATTATAACTAGTGGAGCCTCAAACACCATCCCACTATAATAATACACAAGTTAATAACATGGACACAATAATGGGGAGGACCATATATAAATACTAGTTAAATATGAAATTATACAAAATTTATACATGAAATCTCTCATAAAGAAAAGAAAAAGGATGTTACAAGCTTTTTTTCGGTAATCATAATGTACACAATCTTATAAACGTTTTATGAACAGGATGTAAGCTATGATTTAGTCTTTGAGTTTAAAAAAAAGATAGTCTGTGAAACTAAGGACCTTGAAAAGCATTTCCACCAATTTTATTGGTTTTTACTAAAGAGCTTATCAAAATAATATAATATTAAGTAAATAAAACAACAGTTTTAGTTTTTATGTACTCAAAGATTGGGTCTATTTAGTATTTTGTCTTGAGCCCAAAATCAACGTTTTTGTGCCCTCTGTATAATTGGTTCTATGTGGTGGTGTACGTCCGTTTTCCTTCATTACACATATATTTTTTACAGTCGATGTATGTGTATTTTTTTTTTATTATTCTGACTGGCTGTTCATGCTACTATTCTGTCGAATATTTGGTTTTGAATGCATTTTGAAAGAATAATTTATAGATGAAATAGCATTGATTGATTTTTTTCATCGAAATCAGATTCCTTAAAACGGAATTAATGGGAAATGAAAACTATTATTTTATCATGTCTCACTGTGGTTAAATAGATAAAAATTGTGTATCAAAATCCGTTGAAATTTAGAAGTGTTTAGCTTATATGTGAAAATATTAAGGAATCTCTTAGAACGACCTCCTTAAGTGAAAACGAGGACTCGATTAAATTTTATGTAAATAATAAAAACTTAAGTTGCCATTCATTTTAATATGAAATCTAAGTATATAACTAACCATTAAATAGTATTTAAAATTCCGAAGTTGTTATCAAAGATTATTTATATCATATATTAATAAGTATTAAATGTTAATTTAATGATAAAAATATTTAACTAATACAGTTTCCGTTTTTAACATACTTCGAAACTCTCTTCTGTTTGCATTTCATTAATTTGCCTATTTTTTCATTTAACGGGACAAGCATTTGGAAATGATTCTGCGGGAAATTGAACAGTGGCTCGTGACTGAAGTACGCCCCTCGTGACTTCAAACTGTGTCGCTCGTAAAAAGTAAAAAGTAAAAGAAATGCGTCCATTGTCAAGATATTTTTTTTCTAAAAAAATAGATACGGTCAACAAATAGTAACAGTTTCATTTTAAACATTAATAACCTCAGTAAAATATAAAACAATCTATTCATTTTCTAATATCATGCTTAAATTTAAGCGTTCAGTTGGTTGCTAGGTATTGGTTTAGGCTAAATATTTAACCACCATAGAAATATTTAATCATATATTTTAATGCGTATTATTACATTATATAAATAACTATTGTTTGAAATAATCTGAAATCTCTCATCTGAATATAGGTCTATTAGGTGTTTTCTTGTCTTGTCAGCTCATAACTATTTTGTTGTTTTTAATGAATAAAATCATAAATTTACATTTTTGTCGTAAAAATAAATTCTAATTAGTGAAAAAAATTAAAATGCACTATTTTCATATCATTTTTATTTTAAAAACATTAATACATACGTAAGATTGTGATATTAAAATCATCCAATGATACATTTATCTATGTGGTGTTTTAAAGTAAATTCTAGTAAATATCAGAAATAAAAACGTTATTCTTTATACCAATTCAACTCCGAACTATGTGAAGATTAAAATGTGTATCTACCATTATTTTTCATGTAGAATGGTTATTACCTAATCATCAAGTCTTTGAGTACTCATATTTTGAATGTAATTCGTTCAGTATAAACAATATCTTGATTTTATACAGTTACAGCATTCAAACCCACAGCATCTATTTCTAAAAAGCTTTACGAACGCGCGATTTCATCGGCTAAGCTATGGCAGTATTAAAACTAATTGTATGTCAGTCGCAAACATATTTAAAGTATAAAATCAATTATAATAAATTTGATAAACTCCAAAACATTTGTCCAACTGACGCATTGGTCCTTGACAATCGGGAATTCCTACTTTTTTTGCAAGATTTATTTGCGTGGGTTCACTGAAATAAAAAGTCGTTTTGAAAGTCACTGTTTAAGGCTGTAATAATTACCATACGTTATTACAAGTCACTGCAATGAATCTAAGATTCAATTAATCAAGATAACGAAATAAATTAACATTTAACTCATAATTTTTCTGCCGAATAAAATTAATATGTCGAATGAAATGGTATGCACAAAAAACTTTAGCGGTCATAAAATGCAATTTGAATAATAAGTGTATTATTTAAATCATACAGGAACTGTCACGAAAATATAAATGCGATATCATAAAAGTGTTATTTATATTTTTACAGTATAAATAATTACCTACTCATAGTTTCTATGAATTTACGACTACGAGATTTAAACTTACAATCTCCTTTAGTGAGAGATTCGTCAGTATGCGAAATAACACAAAAATTATAAAATATTTCTTCTGGCGTGTATATTATAGTTTGCCTTTTATAAATGTTGACGAAAACAAAAGAGATTTTAATATTGATGACACTACAAAATATTTTATTAAGAAATAATCAATGGCTGTGCAAGAAATTGAACAAAACTGCAAAATGATATTTCTTCACAAATGTTTTTAATTGAATGAGGTTAATCTTGCATAAAAATACATTTGAAAATATATTATATCAATTCTAAGCGCAATTTCGAATTGGTCGAATGAAATTCTCTTCAACGTATTCTCGGCAGTTACCGCGAGTAAAAATACAAATATTATGAAATATAAAATGACTTTATATGTATAGGCAACATGAAAAGTCAAGATTATTAAGCATGATTTATTTTCATAAGTGACAAATGAATTCTTATTTTTTTTATATTCATCTACATTTTTTGATTTATATTATATTATATTCGAAGACTATTTGTTTATTATTTGTAAGAATACTTTTACGTTCTAATACCTGGTTAAAATCGGGTCAATTTAAAATATGTTTGATCAGTTATTAAGATTAACTTAAACTGTTTTAAAAATCACACAAACAAATTATATTTCAGATATTATAAATAAATCATACTATTGATATAATATAATATTGTACATAATGTATAGTTCATTAAGTAAAAGATATACAATAAAAAGCTGAATTCATTGTAGTAGTTTTGTAATAATTATTTTTCTCTTAAAATAACTCTGCCGCTCTTGCTAATGTTGATCTGTATGTCCCTGATAACTTCCTAAGAAATCGGGAACATCAGCTGTTTTTCATTCCTAAATGCAGGACTATCCTG